>JAWQFJ010001873.1:195304-212804 GCA_034096865.1 Theodoxus fluviatilis | reverse complement strand
AATAAAAACAATTCGTCATTAGACACGATCTTCCCTCCAACGTTTATAGTCCAACTCCGACCTACCTGAAGACATCAGAGATGCCAATTACCTTAACTACTGCAGTTTCGCTCTAGCGGCCATGAACAATACATTGGGGTATGTGTGTGTGTGTGTGTGTGTGTGTGTGTGTGTGTGTGTGTGTGTGTGTGTGTGATGTGCGTATTGTGTGTGTGTGATGTGCGTATTGTGTGTGATGTACGTGTTGTATGTGTGTGATGTGTGTTTCGTGTGTGTGTGTTGTGCGTGTGTGTGTGTGTGTGTGTGTGTGTGTGTAGGTGTATATTGTGGGGGGGGTGTGTGTGTGTGTGTGTGTGTGTGTGTGTGTGTGTGTGTGTGTGTGTGTGTGAGAGAGAGAGAGAGAGAGAGAGAGAGAGAGAGAGAGAGAGTATTAGTGTGCGTGTATGTGTGAGTGTGTTGTGTTGTATGTGTTGTGTGTGTGTGTGCATCTGTGTATGTGTCTCTGAGGTGTGTGTGTGTGTGTGTGTGTGTGTGTGTGTGTGTGTGTGCGCATGCGCGTGTGCTGTATATGTTGTGCATGTGCGTGTGTGTGTGTCTGTGTATGTGTGTGTGTGTGTGTGTGTGTTGTGTGTGCGTGTGTTAGTTGTGACTGTGTGTGAGTTGTGTGTGTGTTGTATGTATGTGAGTTGTGTGTGTATGTGTGAGTTGTGTGTGTGTGTGTGTGCGCGCACGAGCGTGCATGCCTGTGTTCGTTTAATAAAGCAATTACGCATGGCCCATACGTAATTCTGTCGTCGTATTTCTACTGCATCACTGATTCCCATCAGGGATGACATTGTTCGCTTTTTCTGCTGCCGCACCCGATGTTGCCATCATGGGCTCCCTTCGTGCCGTCTCGAGTCCTTTGAACTGGCAGGTAGCAAAGGGGGGCTGGCTGTGAGGAAAGACGGCTCACTGAGGGCGGGAGTCTGCGGTTCCTGCAGGAGTGATGTAGCCTGCTGTGCTGAAGCACTGGTACCGGTGCCATGTCGGGACAGCAGAGGCGGCAGACAGCCTGGGAGCGAGGGCAGGAGACATTGATCGCGAGTTTTCCGGACTTTGTTCAGAGTGCTATTACCTGGGTGTGTCCCGGTTCTTACAGCCTGCCACTCCCTCTGCCTGTTCCCCCCACCCCCACCCCCCACCCCCCACCCCCACCCCCCCTAACACTCCGCCCCCACGCGTCTGCCCTCTGTCACCACCCACTCCGAGCTTCCCCTTTATACCTCATTGGGCTGGATGCTCGCTTCCAGCTTTTAGCTGTCGGCCTCGATTCTTCCACTGGATCAGTTACGCTGCTCTGCAGATACCGGTTGTCATGTGTTCCTCGGTAGGGAAGTGAAGACCGTCCCCCCTTACCGTGATTCACCCCACTCCTATTCTTTCCAGCCATCATCACCACCTTGACTATGATGTCGTCTTCTACTGAAACAAACAATTTCAGCAGTGGCAGCAGCAGCAGCAGCAGCAGCGGCAGCAGCAGCGGCAACGGCAGCAGCAGCAGTAGGAGCGGCAGCAGCAGTAGGAGCGGCAGTAGCAGTAGGAGCAGCAGCAGTGGCAGCAGCAGCAGCAGTAGGAGCAGCAGCAGTAGGAGCGGCAATTGCTGCTAGGCTCCACAACCTTTATCATCCCTAAGACAACCGTCTCCACCATTATTTCTACAACCCAAATCGATCACCACCACCACCACCACTACCACTCCCACCCCGCCTCTAGCACCACAACCGCCACCACCACCTCCACCACCACCTTTACCACCACTACCACCACCTCGACCACCTCGACCCTCACTACCACCACCACCACCACCATTGACATCACCACCACCACCACCATCACCACCACCACCAGTCCAACATAACGTTTCATCATCTGCATCATGTTCCGTTCTTTCGGAAAACGTTTATGGTAATTAAATTTTCATTGATTTTTCATCCCATATTGTTTTGATCCAAGTGTCCATACAAGGAAGCGAGTTCTTTTGTCTCTAAAGCCTTTGGTGAGTGAAGCAGTGTCCAGCACGGTGAGTCAGGAGAGGAAGAAGTCAGAAAAGTGGAATAACCTGTAAGAGAATTAACCCTTTGCATCGCTCCGCCCACAGCCCAGTCTGGGACAAACAGAACTCCTCTGTGGTACTGATAGCTGTTGATAACTGCAGTCATAAAATGTTCTCTAGGACGATCACTCGGGATATGGGTTGTCCAACCTACGCACACTCCACACACTCCACGCACTCCACGTACTCCACGCACTTCACGCACTCCACGCGCTCCACGCGCTCCACGCGCTCCACGCGCTCCACACACTTCAAACACTCCACACACTCCACACACTCCACACACTCCACACACTCCACACACTCCACACACTCCACACACTCTACACACACTCCACACACTCCACACACTCCACACACTCCACACACTCCACACACTCCGCGCACACGTTTTGACCATGGCTATGCCCTTTTCCCTGGAGTGTAAGCACTGTTTATTTCTCAACACGAGTCGGCTGGTCTGAAAAACGTCATGTGGGATTTGCATGGCAGGTACATGCGCGCCGATTGGCTGGCGATGAACTGCATGACAAGTACACGCTCGTCGATTGGCTGGCGATGAACTGCATGACAAGTACATGCTTGTCGATTGGCTGGCGATGAACTGCATGACAAGTACATACTTGCCGATTGGCTGGCGATGAACTGCATGACAAGTACACGCTCGTCGATTGGCTGGCGATGAACTGCATGACAAGTACACACTCGTCGATTGGCTGATGATGCGCGCGGTGGGCGGTGCTGCGAATGGTTAATTGAAATAGATGAGGTCGGGAAAAAGAACAGGAAGGGAAAATGAATGGAGGAAAGTGCGAGAGGACGGGGTGGGGGAGTGGAGGATGGGGTGGGGTGAGGGTGGGGTCGGGGATGGGAGTGGGGTGGTGTTGTTCTATTGAGGAACAGGATGGACGATTTGGTGGTTGTGACAAATGACGAGGAAGAAGGAAAACAGAGGCAGAGACTTTTGTTGCACACACACAGAGAAAAGTACTTTGGGCAAAGTGCTGGTGGTGTGGTCGATACCGAGGTCAGGTGAGAACGATTGCAACAGATCAGGCATCAGTCATGCCTGCGAACAAACATGATCAGCTCCTGTCATTGTCACATAGTCGCACGCCGAACGCTAAGCATGAGCTCAGAGGCTTTTTAATGGGCTTTGTGTTTTATCAATCAATTGTCTGAGCTGGTAAAGTTTCCATTGCCGTTCAGGGGTTTGCGTCCATTCCAAGCTAGAAGCCCCCAAAGTTTACGGCAGCGAGCAGGCGAAAACGTGACTTCCGCATTTCACGTGAAATTTTCCATCCGCTCGAACGAAATAGGCACGAGAGCGAAATGAACCTGCACCTGCATGCACCCAGCGCCGCGGCGAAATATGCACTCAGGAAAATTGAAACGCACAAAAGACAGGCTGAGGAAGGAGAGTTCGAATGGTTCTGCAGATTATGGTCTAAGATTGTGTCAGAACTAAGTTGTTAATGTCAATGATTTTCATTTAATTAATCAGTGTACTGAAGTGCGGGTAGGTCACAAAACCCCACTGAAACAGCCCGATGCGTACCACGAATAGGAAGTCCTATGTCATCTGATTTCTGGAGAGGTCTATAAACTGACCAGTTTTGTCCGAAAGTAAACCACAAGTTTCATCGAGTGACATCAAAGTAAAAAATCTGCCGAAAAAAACTGCAAGGCGGATAGAAAAGACCAGGGATTTTGGACACCTCAAATACAGAGACACCTCAGAATTACGACCACCTCAGGCACTATCTCAAAGTGGTCGTAATTTTGAGGTGGTCGTAATTCTGCGGTAGTCGTAATTCTGAAACGTGTCTCTCTGGTTCAAGGATGTTGACATTGTGTTCGTTATAGTGAAAGAAAATAATATATCTTTCATTTCATAACAGCAGTCAATGCCAAAGTGAAAATGACACTCAGCTTTGCGCTTGAGAATGCACTGCTCTTGTGTCTTGCCAATGTGAAACTGCTCGGCAAGTTGTCTCTGGCCGCGACCAGCACTGGCCCTGGTAAGTTCAGCCTTCTGCTGCACTGACAGTTTGCGGCGCTTACGAGCTGCCATTTGCAAACTAACGTGCAATGCAGTTCACTTAACTGGTCCAATCCACAAATTGCACGTTTAGTCCTAGCAAGAGCGATAAATCCAGTGATGATTTGAGAAGTCTTAGAAAACATGAATACGGTCTTAGTAAAGACAACGGTCTCAATTTATAACTTTGAGTTGCAGTTCTCTAGAAAAGGAGATGAGCATATTACTGCATTTCTTGGTCTGGAGTTCCTTTGATCAGTGCTCACCCTGAGTCTGCACTGTAGACACCAATGTCTTAACTTAGTTCTGTTTTCCAATCATTAAAATATGAGATCTAGTGTGTTGCCCGCAAACTCTATAAAAATTTAAACTTGACAGGATAACTGGTCGTAATTGTTAGGCTAAAGTAGGTTTTGGGACTGAAAAAGTGGTCGCTAAAATGAATTCCGATGTGGTCGTAGTTCTGAGACTTTTAAACATGGAAAAGGTAGGAATAATTTCGGGACTGTCAACAAGTGATCGTAATTTTGAGGTAGTCATAATACCGAGGTGGTCATGAGATGAGGTTTTACTGTAATCCAAATCATCAGTAGACTTTTTTTAAACAATACAGGGGGAAGTAAGCAATGAGACAATTCAGTCAGAATTAACACAGTTAAGAATATCGCATGCTGTACAGGTATCTAGGGAAAACTATAATGGTTTTAAAGAAGAAATCCGCTATACAAGTCGTTTTGAGACGACAATAATCGACTTTGAATACGTAATTTTACCAATATACTGAACTTGTCATTGTTTTTTAATTGAAAATGTTTAAATGACACCATACTTGCGCGGTGCCGAATAAGCGGCAGGACTAGTTCCATGAAGGAAAACTCTACCAATGATGCTTGCTATGTTACACAACGTCATCCGGTGAACAGCTTCAAAGGAATAGAGGTGCGTCCGAAACCCCAACATGTCGTGTACTGTAAAACCCACTCACTGTGACCTCTAGCTCCTCATTGGGTTCGTAGCATAAATTTTTCCCTGCAGAACTCAACAGCAACATCCTTGAATTCGACCTGGAAAGGCACCTGCAGTATCATTGTCTTTGGCCTAAAGTCCCACTTTGTGTTTCCAGACCGCCGACGCTCAGTTAATCCGTGCTGTCTTTTTTTTTTAAATACTGAAGCCTCGCACTAGAGAACAGAATATCGGGCGCTGGAACAGCGGTTCGACTGAGGGAGAAGATGAAGCACCTGCAACTCTACAGGACGCTGCGGTCAGACTGCAGATTACATCCTACCTCAATGGAGGAAGTCAGCCCGACCGTCTTGATCGCTGGCGTAAAGAGGGTTCCACGTTCTGACATGGCCGGATGTTCCGCAAAGATGTGGAGGGGATTGATTTCCGCTGAGGAGCGCTTCCTTTGGTCTCATTCAAACAGCGCCGCGCCGGTCGTTTTACGTGATCCTCCACGGAGACGCGACGTTTTCCGCTTCCGACGTGTTTGAAGTCTTCTGCGGGGTCAAGGTCGACGTCCTGCAGTCGCCGTTGCCTTCTTGCACTACGCGTTGGTCCCAGCTGGAGGCAGCCGAGACAGGAGCTGAAAGCCATGCCAACTGAGACATCTGACTTCTTCTTCTTCTTCATATCCTGTGGATGCCCCGTTGATCGAGGAGAATATTCCACAATTTGTGTGCGCACTATAGCTATTGTGGTTCGCTGGGATCATTTGCCCCTGATAAAAGTGGTGCACTATGACGCCAAAATGACAATAGCTCTATCAAAAGTGAAATATAGCCACAACCACAGCATTACCTGTGTAGATTGCACGAAAGACCGACATTCCTTCACCACTCTTTGAGAATGAATGAATGAATGAATGAATGAATGGATGGACGGATGGATGGATGGATGGATGGATTGATGGATGGATGGATGGATGGATGGATGGATGGATGGATGGATGGGTGGGTGGGTGGGTGGATGGATGGTTGGATGGATGGATGGATGGATGGATGGATGGATAGATGGATGAATGGATGGATGCATGAATGAAGTATTACAACCACTCGGCCTTAATGTGCAACGCAAGGTCATTGACTACAAATATCGCCAGAGCTGGTCGGAGTAAGAGCTAGTAAAGTCTCCATTTACAGATTCAATCGCCTTTTACGAACTGCACAGGCAGACGCGATTGATCTAACATTACCCCCAACATACAGGGTGTCCAGTCTACCAGATCCTGCAGGGAGTCTACAGATATATTTAAAAAAGCACTACTTCTTTAGGATGCGACAAAAGGATGGCTCTCTTAGAGCAGCTGGAGGGTGTGAGAAATTACCTGAGGAACGATGTACGATCAAGAATCGCTATCAGGAATTAGCGGTCGTATTGATTTTCGTCTACTCAGAGTGCCTGTTCGAATGGAAGGTTTGTGAAACAAGACATCTTGGTGTGCCTTGCCATTGTTGAAATTGCGTTGTTGTGAATGGGATGTATGCACCTCACCCTTGAAAATTCATCCCTCACCTCCCTATCCCCTCCCCCCCCCCCATCCCCCTCCAACCTCTTTCTCTTTCCCTCACATTCTGTCCCTGCCTTTCTTCCTGGAGAGGAGCTGTCACTGTCCTTACAGAGGACACACCGACATTATCCGTGCTGAATTCCAGACGCAGCATTCCTAATCTAAGGCCACAGCACCTCATATTCTCGATTCGAGTGTTTCTGGGTTTTAAAAAAAGTCTGCACAAGCAGGAAGCTGTGTAGTAAAACTTGGACTGCCGAAGTCTTGGACAAGACAATGAGCAAACTTCCATCGTCTGTTGGGATGTCATGGTCCTGCAGCGAGTTTCCGCGACATGAAGTCTGAGCCTGTAAGGCCGAGGCATGGCGACTGAAAGATCGGCAAAGCCTCTGTCAAATATCCACCTCGGAAAAACATTAGAAGCTGATGATCGATCTAGGTGTAAATAGATGCGAACTTCCCAACCCTTCAAACTTATTTAGATGATGATGATGATTGATTGAATGATTGATTGGTTGATTGATTGATTGATTGATTGATTGATTGATTGATTGACTGACTGATTGATGACTGATTGATTGACTGATTGACTGATTAACTGACTGACTGGTCGGTGGATGGATGGATGGATTGATGGATGGATTGATGGATGATGGGTGGTGAGTGGTTGGTGGCGAGTGACTCTATGGCGAGTGACTGATGGCGAGTGACTGGTGGCGAGTGACTGATGGCGAGTGACTGGTGGCGAGTGACTGATGGCGAGTGGCTGGTGGCGAGTGACTGATGGCGAGTGACTGGTGGCGAGTGACTGATGGCGAGTGACTGATGGCGAGTGACTGATGGCGAGTGACTGATGGCGAGTGACTGATGGCGAGTGACTGATGGCGAGTGACTGGTGGCGAGTGACTGGTGGCGAGTGACTGATGGCGAGTGACTGATGGCGAGTGACTGATGGCGAGTGACTGATGGCGAGTGACTGATGGCGAGTGACTGATGGCGAGTGACTGATGGCGAGTGACTGATGGCGAGTGACTGATGGCGAGTGACTGATGGCGAGTGACTGATGGCGAGTGACTGATGGCGAGTGACTGATGGCGAGTGACTGATGGCGAGTGACTGGTGGCGAGTGACTGGTGGCGAGTGACTGATGGCGAGTGACTGATGGCGAGTGACTGATGGCGAGTGACTGATGGCGAGTGACTGATGGCGAGTGACTGATGGCGAGTGACTGATGGCGAGTGACTGATGGCGAGTGACTGATGGTGAGTGACTGATGGCGAGTGACTGATGGCGAGTGACTGATGGCGAGTGGCTGATGGCGAGTGACTGATGGCGAGTGACTGATGGCGAGTGTCTGATGGCGAGTGACTGATGGCGAGTGACTGATGGCGAGTGACTGATGGCGAGTGACTGATGGCGAGTGACTGATGGCGAGTGACAGATGGCGAGTGACTGGTGGCGAGTGACTGATGGCGAGTGACTGATGGCGAGTGACTGATGGCGAGTGACTGATGGCGAGTGACTGGTGGCGAGTGACTGATGGCGAGTGACTGATGGCGAGTGACTGATGGCGAGTGACTGATGGCGAGTGACTGATGGCGAGTGACTGATGGCGAGTGACTGATGGCGAGTGACAGATGGCGAGTAATTGATGGTGGTTATGGTGATGGTGGCGGCGGCGGCGGTGGCGACGACGACGACGACAACGACGACGACGACGACGATGATGATGATGATTTCTCCAGTTTGGCAGCGCAGTTCGAAGCGACATTTTCCTGAGTGTGGTAAAGTTGACGATGACGCTGTTTCGCATACAAGTTTGTAGACTGCAGTGTCCGTCCCTTAACCAAGAAAGAGATCACAAAGTCATGATCCATTTCTGCCCACATAGATAACCAAACGATGGCACACATGACTCACACTGAAACTGAACGAAAATCTAGACAGCGGAGTACATACGAGTATTTCATTCGCCCGTAGATCGGATGTTCCCTTCACCGGCTGGAATCGCCGGCTGCTGGGCTGTCGGGGCCTACTCCAATGGCTCACCAAAAGGCGGCAGCAATGAACCAACGGCGCCCTTAGAAGGCACTGAGACTGCACCAGATTGTGAAAACCTGATTTGCGAGCAGAATTCATGAGGGCAGCATGTCCAGTTACTCACTGCAGCTTGCTTGCAATCGACATCACCAGGAGGGTTTCCATTTTCACAGCTTGCCGCCGCCCAATGCCGCACACGCGACATCTGCTGCGCCGTGAACTGTGGGAGGCACGTGCAGGACGCGTGTGAAGATTGCGCACGCGTTGCATGTTGGTGCGTTGCCACACGTTGCATGGTGACAGCCTGCGGAGCAAATTTCCCGCCTCCCGATCGAAGTGTGTCAACATAGGAAATGCGGTGAAAACTGTTACTAGTTGTCAAGGGAATATATTCTGACACGGAACATAAGCCTGTGGTGAAATATTTACTTTAATTCTCCACTACCATTTCAGAAGCGGTCGAAAGGAACATCCGATGAGGAAGAAACGTATGTGTATTGAGAAACACACGGCGCAGCAATGATCAGTACAACAACACTAAAGTCACGCAGTGAATCATAATAGAATGTCAAAAGAGTCATTCTACAGACAGAGTGGCACTGGTCTGAACGCCCCAGTCCAAAGGCGTCATGCTACAGACAGAGTGGCACTGGTCTGAACGCCCCAGTCCAAAGGCGTCATGCTACAGACAGAGTGGCACTGGTCTGAACGCCCCAGTCCAAAGGCGTCATGCTACAGGCAGAGCGGCACTGGTCTGAACGCCCCAGTCCAAAGGCGTCATGCTACAGGCAGAGCGGCACAACTGGTCTGAACGCCCCAGTCCAAAGGCGTCATGCTACAGGCAGAGCGGCACAACTGGTCTGAACGCCCCAGTCCAAAGGCGCCATGCTACAGACAGAGTGGCACTGTCTGAACGCCCCAGTCCAAACGCGTCATGCTACAGGCAGAGCGGCACAACTGGTCTGAACGCCCCAGTCCAAAGGCGTCATGCTACAGGCAGAGCGGCACAACTGGTCTGAACGGCCCAGTCCAAAGGCGTCATGCTACAGGCAGAGCGGCACAACTGGTCTGAACGCCCCAGTCCAAAGGCGTCATGCTACAGGCAGAGCGGCACAACTGGTCTGAACGCCCCAGTCCAAAGGCGTCATGCTACAGGCAGAGCGGCACTGGTCTGAACGCCCCAGTCCAAAGGCGTCATGCTACAGGCAGAGCGGCACAACTGGTCTGAACGCCCCAGTCCAAAGGCGTCATGCTACAGGCAGAGCGGCACAACTGGTCTGAACGCCCCAGTCCAAAGGCGTCATGCTACAGACAGAGTGGCACTGGTCTGAACGCCCCAGTCCAAAGGCGTCATGCTACAGGCAGAGCGGCACAACTGGTCTGAACGCCCCAGTCCAAAGGCGCCATGCTACAGGCAGAGCGGCACAACTGGTCTGAACGCCCCAGTCCAAAGGCGCCATGCTACAGGCAGAGCGGCACAACTGGTCTGAACGCCCCAGTCCAAAGGCGTCATGCTACAGGCAGAGCGGCACAACTGGTCTGAACGCCCCAGTCCAAAGGCGCCATGCTACAGACAGAGCGGCACAACTGGTCTGAACGCCCCAGTCCAAAGGCGTCATGCTACAGGCAGAGCGGCACAACTGGTCTGAACGCCCCAGTCCAAAGGCGTGCAAGGAGCAGCACACAGCTATTGGCGCGTGGTGGCAAGACCAGGGGCAAAGGTCACCAGAGCTGCAGTGCATACTCAATTCAATGTAATTCAATTACTTTCTTTCATGAGGGTATGCTGTTGAACAATAAAAATCCGTCTTCCAGTGGTCCTCTAATTAAAAACATTTTGACAAATTAAGACGAATGAGAACTCTCTCCCTCTCTCTCTCTCTCTCTCTCTCTCTCTCTCTCTCTCTCTCTCTCTCTCTCTCTCTCTCTCTCACACACACACACACACACACGCGCGCGCGCGCGCGCGCACGCACACAAGCACACTCATACGCCCGTCTCATTATTGTTTTTGAGATAGAGTATTAAGTATTAAAATGTTTTAATGACTGAAAATTCGATGAATCTTTGATAGAAATAGGTAGAGAGTTCCATATATTTGTAGCATAATAAGTGAAATATTTACGGAACACTTTCTTGTGGATCATGGAAAGATGAATATTTGATACAGAGAATGAACGGAGTCGTGTATCGCCTAAGCAGGAGAAAAGTTATCGGAGCTAGGAAGGCAATTGCAATGTCAAGGTTTTGTACACTAATATGGCCGTTTGAAGCAGACATTCTTGTTAACAATAGAGCCAGTTCAAACTGGAGAGTATCTCATTTAAAGGCATATCACAGTTATTCATGATAATACGTCCTGATCTCTTCTACACAGAGCGCCCTTCCCTGAGAGACAGCCTCAAAAGACACCGCCTGGCACCCCTCAGAAAAGAGTTCACTTCTCGCTCACCACTGTTCATCTCTCGAGTTCCCATTGAGATCACGTGCAGGATATAAGGCAGCTCCGCGTTGTACTAGGCGGGCGCCCCGGAGCGCTCTGACCCATTTTCCCTGACCTCTGATGCAAAACAAGCCAGGGCGCCCCGGAGCGCTCTGACCCATTTTCTCTGACCTCTGATGCAAAACAAGCCAGGGCGCCCCGGAGCGCTCTGACCCATTTTCCCTGACCTCTGATGCAAAACAAGCCAGGGCGCCCCGGAGCGCTCTGACCCATTTTCTCTGACCTCTGATGCAGAACAAGCCAGGGCCCCTCGGAGCGCTCTGACCCATTTTCCCTGACCTCTGATGCAAAACAAGCCAGGGCCCCTCGGAGCGCTCTGACCCATTTTCCCTGACCTCTGATGCAGAACAAGCCAGGGCCCCTCGGAGCGCTCTGACCCATTTTCCCTGACCTCTGATGCAAAACAAGCCAGGGCCCCTCGGAGCGCTCTGACCCATTTTCCCTGACCTCTGATGCAAAACAAGCCAAGGCGCCTCGGAGCGCTCTGACCCATTTTCTCTGACCTCTGATGCAAAACAAGCCAGGGCGCCCCGGAGCGTTCTGACCCATTTTCCCTGACCTCTGATGTAAAGTGAGCCACAGCGCTCCGGAACGTTCTGACCCATTTTCCCTGACCTCTGATGCAGAACAAGCCAGGGCCCCTCGGAGCGCTCTGACCCATTTTCCCTGACCTCTGATGCAGAGCAAGCCAGGGCCTCTCGGAGCGCTCTGACCCATTTTCCCTGACCTCTGATGCAGAACAAACCAGGGCCCCCCGGAGCGCTCTGACCCATTTTCTCTGACCTCTAATGCAAAACAAGCCAGGGCGCCCCGGAGCGCTCTGACCCATTTTCCCTGACCTCTGATGCAGAACAAGCCAGGGCGCCCCGGAGCGCTCTGACCCATTTTCCCTGACCTCTGATGCAAAACAAGCCAAGGCGCCTCGGAGCGCTCTGACCCATTTTCTCTGACCTCTAATGCAAAACAAGCCAGGGCGCCCCGGAACGCTCTGACCCATTTTCTCTGACCTCTGATGCAAAACAAGCCAGGGCGCCCCGGAGCGCTCTGACCCATTTTCCCTGACCTCTGATGCAGAACAAGCCAGGGCGCCCCGGAGCGCTCTGACCCATTTTCTCTGACCTCTGATGCAAAACAAGCCAAGGCGCCTCGGAGCGCTCTGACCCATTTTCTCTGACCTCTAATGCAAAACAAGCCAGGGCGCCCCGGAGCGCTCTGACCCATTTTCTCTGACCTCTGATGCAAAACAAGCCAGGGCGCCCCGGAGCGCTCTGACCCATTTTCCCTGACCTCTGATGCAGAACAAGCCAGGGCGCCCCGGAGCGCTCTGACCCATTTTCTCTGACCTCTGATGCAAAACAAGCCAAGGCGCCTCGGAGCGCTCGTCACATACAACGCGCGGTAGTGCTCGCGTGCGTCGGCAACCTGCAACAAGACCATGCTGAAGTCTGATTTCGAAAGTAATGTATTCCAATATTTCTATGTAGAGCACGGGATAAAATATGAAATAAAAATGATATCCCCCCACCCCACCCCACCCCCAAGAATGCTGGAAAATCAGACGAGAGCTATTTCGACACAACATGTACATCTGTGATTTACAACCTGAAAACGCTATTGTGTCATACATGAATCACCATTGCATTTTTAAAGAAACAAAATCAACGTTTTTTAATTATTATTCGCTTCCATTAAAAATGAAGATTGGCTGGCCGACCACAAGTTTAGCAGATACGTCCTAACGAGGCACTGCGAGTTCTTTGGCTAGTTTCCCTAACCTAGCATGAGATGTATTGGGCAAGCCTGGGCTCAACAACATATTTCAAGATAATCTTTTTCCGTTCGAACTATTATAGATTTCTCGAAATGCTGTGCCAGCAAACTTTTCTTTACAATAATTGTGTACAGCTTCCGCATGATAATCAAGCCAAACATCTACGTAGATTTTCACACATTGCATAACACGTTCGAAACAGTACACACTGATGTTCCTTTTTCAAGTTTTTGCCTCGCTTTCATGCACTTGAGAGCAGTCGAGACTTGAAAACGAGGCTGTGAGGCCCTCAGGAGGTATAAACATTTTGTAAGTGTGCGACTGCTTTGTAAGCTGGACTCCCCACGACACCCCTCGGGATGGGGGTGATAATAGACCCACCGCGTCACCCTACACGATTTGTAAAAGGCCAATTAGTAGGAAAATAAAAAATTGGCTTGTTCTAACTCTAAGCAGCTCTACAGAATTTTGTGAACAGTGGCCTTACATAACCCACAAAGGCTAATAGGCCGTCAATATTAATTCATTCATTCTTCTAATGACGTAAATAAATTTCAGATGGACCATGTCATATTTGTGTGTTTTCAAATATACATTTGCGTTAACAGTTTTTAATGCATCACTTTTGGAGAGAGAGAGAGAGAGAGAGAGAGAGGGATGGAGGGAGGGAGGGAGGGGGAGAGAGAGAGAGAGAGGGAGAGAGAGAGAGAGAGAGAGAGAGAGAGAGAGAGAGAGAGAGGAAGGGGGAGAGAAAGAGATGGAGGGAGAGGAAGAGAGGAAGGGAGGGAGGGAGGGAGAGAGGGAGAGAGAGAGAGAGAGAGAGAGAGAGAAAGAGAGAGAGAGAGAAAGAGAGGGAGAGAGAGAGAGAGAGAGAGAAAGAGAGGGAGAGAGAGAGAGAGAGAGAGAGAGAGAGAGAGAGAGAAAGAGAGAGAGTGAGAAAGAAAGAGAGGGAGGGAGGGGAGAGAGAGAGAGAGAGAGAGAGAGAGAGAGATTTTACTTCCACGACTAAACAGATCATACCATTTATGTAGTCTATAGGCAGTTGACAGCGTGCAACGGTTCAAGGTACTAGTGTTTGTGCAGAAATACTTTATCACTGGCAGCAAACCAAAACATAAAACCTGGCCTGAGTCCCCCCCAATCCAGCATCCTCTTGCGTAATGTCCAATGTTCTATTTCCAGGCTGGGTGTGGCTAACATTTCCCCACTTAGTTCACCCCGTAGAGATCGAAAGGTGCATTGGTATGCTTTGACAGAAAAAACAAACTCGGGTCGAATCCGCAAATTGTTGACACATTAGTTGCTTTTTCTTAACGCGTTAGTCATGCACGAATTAGCAGAATGAGAGAGAGAGAGAGAGAGAGAGAGAGAGAAAGAGAGAGAGAAAGAAAAAGAGAAAGAGAGGGGAGAGAGAGAAAGAAAAAAACAGAAAAAAAAAAAAAAAGTGTTTTTTATCTTGTGACTGGTGTGGTGTGTGTGTGCGAGTGTGTGTGTTTCGTGTGCGTGTGATGTGTTATGGTGTGTGTGTGTGTGTGTCGTTTGTGTGTGTGTTTCGGGTGTGTGTGTAGTGTGTTAGCGGTGTGATGCTTGTTTGTGTGTTTGAGGTGGGTGCTTGTGTGTTTACGTGTGTGTGTGTGTGTGTGTGTGTATGTTTTTTTTTCTCGGAAAAAATGTAACGGGAAAAGTGTATTTAAAAAGATTTTATTATTCAGAGGACGTGGTTCTTATATAAGTTTACTTCATAGTACTCAAAGTCTTTCTTTCTTGTAATTATGAGTTTTCCCCAGCCCCTTGCGAGTGGCGACTGCTACTTGAGAAAGCTAGACGCGCGTGATAGAGAAACCCCACAAGCAGTGAGAATCTGTGCTGTGAATAAGATGTGAGGAATTATCTCAGACGGCGGGACTCCAGAGTCTGACACAATACTTATACCCTCATTTTGCTGTTGTTGTTGTTGTTGTGTGTGTGTGTGTGTGTACGCGCGCGCTCGCGCGTGTGTGTGTGTGTGTGCTCGCGCGTGTGTGTGTGTTTGTGTGTGTGTGTGTGTGTATGCGTGCGCGCGCGCGCACGCGTGTGTGTAAAATATGGGGTGGAAGCCACCATTTCAGCACAGACCACGTTTCGAAATTCTTATTTCTATTTTTAAGTACGCTCACTTACAGTAAAAAAGAAAGAAGTAATCAACAACAACACACACCCCCCCCCACACACACACACACACACACACACACACACACACACACACACACACACACACACACACACACACACACACGCACTAACCCTTAAACCCTCCTGATTTATTGTGTCATAAACGGAGGTCAGTATAGGAAGTAATAGAGCATGACTGACACAAGTGAATCAGTGGCCAATAACCCTGCAAACTTCTGCTTCCTCCCTATGTGGAGAATTCTCATCCACTTCTCATTATTTGCGCCTTGACCCATCATGACGTCTCTTGCGAGCGAGCTACCGTTTTTGGGGAAACGTTAGACAGCGGAATGAGACAATACAAGAGGCGGGTTTATCAGACTACAGATATGCAATCCAAAGCAATCCGAAGGGCGTTTCCGGTATATCTTAAAGTGATCGCTGTGATCTTACGCAACGTCCAATCAGTCAGATGTAAGAAAGTATTTTCCTTTTGGATTGCTTTGGATCACATTGGATTGCTTTGTATTGCTTTGGATCGCATTGGGTTGCTTTGGATCGCATTGGGTTGCTTTGGATCGCTTTGGATTGCTTTGGGTTGCTTCGGGTTGCTTTGGGCTGCTTTGGATCGCTTTGGATTGCTTTGGGTTGCTTTGGATTGTTTTGGATCGCATTGGATTGCTTTGGATCGCATTAGATTGCTTTGGATTGTGTTGGATTGCTTTGGATTGCTTCGAATTGCATTGGATTGCTTTTGGTTGCTTTGGATTGCTTTGGATCGCATTAGATTGCTTTGGATTACTTTGGATCACATTAGATTGCTTTGGATTGCTTTGGATCGAATTGGATTGCTTTGGATTGCTTTGGATCGCATTGGATTGCTTTGGATTGCTTTGGATCGAATTGGATTGCTTTAGGTTGCTTTGGGTTGCTTTGGGTTGCTTTGGATTGCTTTGGGTTGCTTTGGGTTGCTTTGGATTGCTTTGGGTTGCGTTGGGTTGATTTGGATCGCATATCCGTATTTCTGGGAAACTCGCCTCAGGTGAGGCACCTTGCACAAGGATGCAACTCAAGGACTCGTGAAGCCACGGCAAGTGTCAGCCTTGAAGCCACGGCAAGTGTCAGCCTTGAAGCCACGGCAAGTGTCAGCCTTGAAGCCACGGCAAGTGTCAGCCTTGAAGCCACGGCAAGTGTCAGCCTTGAAGCCACGGCAAGTGTCAGCCTTGAAGCCACGGCAAGTGCCAGCCTTGAAGCCACGGCAAGTGTCAGCCTTGAAGCCACGGCAAGTGTCCAGCCTTGAAGCCACGGCAAGTGTCAGCCTTGAAGCCACGGCAAGTGTCAGCCTTGAAGCCACGGCAAGTGTCAGCCTTGAAGCCACGGCAAGTGTCAGCCTTGAAGCCACGGCAAGTGTCAGCCTTGAAGCCACGGCAAGTGTCAGCCTTGAAGCCACGGCAAGTGCCAGCCTTGAAGCCACGGCAAGTGTCAGCCTTGAAGCCACGGCAAGTGTCAGCCTTGAAGCCACGGCAAGTGCCAGCCTTGAAGCCACGGCAAGTGTCAGCCTTGAAGCCACGGCAAGTGTCAGCCTTGAAGCCACGGCAAGTGTCAGCCTTGAAGCCACGGCAAGTGTCAGCCTTGAAGCCACGGCAAGTGTCAGCCTTGAAGCCACGGCAAGTGTCAGCCTTGAAGCCACGGCAAGTGTCAGCCTTGAAGCCACGGCAAGTGTCAGCCTTGAAGCCACGGCAAGTGTCAGCCTTGAAGCCACGGCAAGTGTCAGCCTTGAAGCCACGGCAAGTGTCAGCCTTGAAGCCACGGCAAGTGTCAGCCTTGAAGCCACGGCAAGTGTCAGCCTTGAAGCCACGGCAAGTGTCAGCCTTGAAGCCACGGCAAGTGTCAGCCTTGAAGCCACGGCAAGTGCCAGCCTTGAAGCCACGGCAAGTGCCAGCCTTGAAGCCACGGCAAGTGTCAGCCTTGAAGCCACGGCAAGTGTCAGCCTTGAAGCCACGGCAAGTGTCAGCCTTGAAGCCACGGCAAGTGCCAGCCTTGAAGCCACGGCAAGTGTCAGCCTTGAAGCCACGGCAAGTGTCAGCCTTGAAGCCACGGCAAG
This sequence comes from Theodoxus fluviatilis, assembly GCA_034096865.1. Taxonomy (NCBI): domain Eukaryota; kingdom Metazoa; phylum Mollusca; class Gastropoda; order Cycloneritida; family Neritidae; genus Theodoxus; species Theodoxus fluviatilis. The sequence continues at coordinate 195,587 of JAWQFJ010001873.1, read as the reverse complement.
TGTCAGCCTTGAAGCCACGGCAAGTGTCAGCCTTGAAGCCACGGCAAGTGCCAGCCTTGAAGCCACGGCAAGTGTCAGCCTTGAAGCCACGGCAAGTGCCAGCCTTGAAGCCACGGCAAGTGTCAGCCTTGAAGCCACGGCAAGTGCCAGCCTTGAAGCCACGGCAAGTGTCAGCCTTGAAGCCACGGCAAGTGTCAGCCTTGAAGCCACGGCAAGTGTCAGCCTTGAAGCCACGGCAAGTGTCAGCCTTGAAGCCACGGCAAGTGCCAGCCTTGAAGCCACG
>JAWQFJ010001873.1:117804-187804 GCA_034096865.1 Theodoxus fluviatilis | reverse complement strand
CCAACCTCTGCAGGTGCTGCTCCTCTAAAGCTGCTTCACCCTGGGCAGCCTTAGAGCGTCAGGTGCTACGGTCTGCAGCCAGGGACTCCCAGTCTGAAACACTGATCCTGCGAGCTCCAAGCGTGGCCCTTATGCCGTCTTTGTTACGTTTGGTTGGACCTCTAGGGGCCCTTGCACCATCAGCCAGCTCAGAGAGGAAGATCATTTTGGGAAGGCGGGTGTTGCTCATCCTCATGACATGACCGATCCTACACAGTTGGGCCTTCATGATGAGGGCCTCAATGCCCCAGATTTGGGCCCATTGCAGCACCTCTGTGTTGGGAGCTCTGTCCTCCCAGGATATTTTCATGATTTTTTGGAGGCATCTTAGATGGAACTGGTCGAGGGTCATGAGCTGCCTCACACACACACACACACACACACACTCACACATGAACATGAACATTCACATACATGCACTTGCACACTCACACATGCACATTCACATTTACATTCAAACACACATGCACACAAAGACACATGCTCATACACATTCACACACACACACACACACACACACTCACACATGAACATGAACATTCACATACATGCACTTGCACACTCACACATGCACATTCACATTTACATTCAAACACACATGCACACAAAGACACATGCTCACACACACTCACACACACACACACACTCTCTCTCTCTCTCTCTCTCTCTCTCTCTCTCTCTCTCTCTCTCTCTCTCTCTCTCTCCATTTGTTTGTCTGTCTCTCACTCTCATCAATCCCTCTCTCACACAAATTCAGTTGGGCAAACATACATAATGCAGATTCTAGGTTAGTTGTTTCTTTTCTGCAAGAGAGAGAGCAGCCATACAAGTCATTCAAACCTGCTTAGCCCATCCGTGCATGAGGGTGTTGTAGATGGTAATGTCTTTGACTTGATGCAGCGAGGCCTTCTGGCAGCCATTCCTGGAGAGCTGCTGGTAGAACTTGAGTGCCTTCTGGCCCTGACCCAGCTGAGAGAGAGAGGAAAGACTGATGGATGTATGGAATAACATGAAAAGTAGAATACAGATACAAAAACAATAACCAGCCAGATTCTCTGCAATTTTAAAAGCAAATAGAGTGAGTTTATCTGGAAAAGATTTTAATTAGATTAGATAAAACTAAGGAATTTATTGTCAAACATCCTGTCTCAGGCAACTATAGTAATTAAGAGAATACTGACATTCTCTTACAAATTCTCACCCTCATCCCCCCCCCCCTCCCCCCCCCCCCCCGCAACTCACTCTTACCCCCTATCCTTACCTTCTAAGCACTTTTCAAACAATGTACACAAGAACAGTCACTGAATGATTCCATATCATATAAGTATTTCAAAAAGCAACTTTCCTTCCCATAATATCCCCCACATGACTCCCTCCTCAATTCTATGCAATTTTCTTATCCCAAAATATATCAAAAGACAACCAAAAAAGGAGAAAAGAAGACAGATGGATGTATGTTGAAGCATTAAAAAATCACACCATAGGCTTGTTCAGGAGTGCGAAGCGCTGCATGAGTGCTTCACGTTGGCAATTGAGTGCTTTTTGCCTCTCATGAACGCCTGCAGATTTAGTGCAGTGTTTCACTTGTTGAAGGGAGGTAAATCTTCTGCGCCGCATGTTGTGTTGCTATACGCTAAAAAAGTGTTTTCTTTGCCACAGACATCGTTTATGCACGTTTCAATGTATTCTGCATGAATAAAGTCCACTACTGAGTCATCTTTAATGCCATTACTCGCACGCACAGAGTGCTTTGGGCAAATAAAGCCTATTCCAGTCCCAACATGATGTTTCTGAGGGTTATTTTACGCATCGACGGCCAGTGCAGGATCGAAGACGCCATTTTGAAAATCGTGTGAATCACCTCGGATGCGTGCTTTTCTGTGATGCACAGCGCTGCCTAGCGCTAAGTGAACCACGCCCCAAAAATGATGTTCAGGAGTGAAACACGTGCAGTGCTGTGCTGTGCTTTGTAGCGCTGCACCTCCTGAACAAGTCTCATTACACGGGGTAGTAGTTTGGCAGAGTGAGAAATATTATGAGCTCTCCAGAAATGTCCTGACCATACGTCAGCCTAAACATCTTTATCAAGATAAAGATTTCTTCCAGATTATGGCAGATGTGAATTTTATGTTACAGTAATGCTGGGACTGAATGCAGAAATGGAAAGCCACTCATCAATGCTGGTGAGTGAATATAAACATGCAAACAGTTACACACATGTGCAGAGCCATAGAAACAAGTAGAGGCTGACTGACTGACTGACTGACTTTAATAAACATACATAAGGTTGATAGAATCAAATCAATATTAAAACATTACGTGATTCTTCTGAACAGGATATGCGAAAACAGATAGTTTTACAGTAAGTAGCAGGAAACAAGTAGACACACACACACACACACACACACACACACACACACACACACACACACACACACACACACACACACACACAGCACAGAGAGAGAGAGAGAGAGAGAGAGAGAGAGAGAGAGAGAGAGAGAGAGAGAGAGAGAGAGAGAGAGAGAGAGAGAGAACACACACGCACACACACACACACACACACACACACACACACACACACACACACATGAATATACATGTAAACACATCCACATAAACAAAAAATCTCTGAAATGTCTTGAGACAGTGCTCATCTAACAATGCCCCTACAGCACACATGGACACACTGTAGTGGGCCTACCTGGCCTGAAAAGCAGCAGGCTTGGACATAGGCCAGCAGTTCTATGTTGAATATCTGGATGAACTTGGCTGGGTTGGCAACAACTTTCTTCTTGAGCTGAGCTGAATTAGCTCCCTTTGATTTCCTTTTCCCCTGAATAACACATCAGAAATCAGCATGACCAGGTGTAATAAAAGCCTGTGTTTGCCTCTGTTGAAGTAGTATTCAGGCATCTGCCTGTCCTGTCTTGGACAATGGTTGGTCAAGATGTTATTTAATACCTGAGTCAAATCTGCATGCATCTGAACATGACATACCATTAATTTTGTTTTCCAAATCATGCTTTTAAAAAGTCAAAGGCTTCCATACTACATTTCAATAGTAAACATGGTGTTGTTTTAAAATCAATTTAACATTGCAGTTGAAGTCGGGGGCAGAAAAAGACACGGATGGGTAGAAACAAAAACAGAGTGGAAAAGAAAGAGCAGCCAGAGGATGAGTAGGCTATAAAACAAGAAAGACAAAGGCTGGATGTTGCACAAAAGCAGCTGTTGCAAATTGTAGGAGGTGTTAGACTGGAAGGAGTCATACCATGTGTAGGAGAGGGAGGCATTGTGAGGGGAGACAGACTGCTCTGAGTATTGGGGGACATGACAATTCCTTACCTTTGTGGATTCAGAGGCAGCAGCTTCCTGGTCAACCTGATGTTCCATTTCCGCTGCTTCCTGAAGAAGCTCCATCTCCTCCTCACCAGCCTCTGCTCTATAGGCACTCTCCACTTCTGACATCATTGGCGCCTTGGACGCCTTGGACCCAGATGACTTCTTGGCCTTCGTTTTGGGCTTGAGAATGTTGGCATTGACACTCACTTTCCTTTCTGTTGCGAATGCTTGACCTGTCTCACTCACTTTCAGACTAGGTCTGTCCTCACCCTCCGCAGCCTGAGAAGAAGTCTTCTTCTTTTTCTTCTTTTTGCTCTTGGAACCTTTCTTCAGCTGCTCTGCAGTCTGCAGCTCACTTCCAGAGGGCAAGGAAGACTGGTTCACATCAGCAAAATCACTGGTGCAGTCCAAATCTACTCTTTCTGCAAGAGCCATGTCTCGTGCAGAATGCAGCTCTACAGTTTCAAGTTTAGCATTCTCTGAACTCTCACTGGTAGAGTTTAACACCATTCTTTCAACATAAGGTGTGGGGATGGGGTCAGGAGTTTCTCTCTTCAAACTGACAGGCTTGGAGGTTTTCTGTGTACTTTTTGTTTTGGATTTTCCTGAGGCCTGGCCTTTTGAAGACGATGCATTCATTGCATGCATTTTGACAAAGTCAGCAAGACTTGGTTTCCTGCCATCCTTGTGCATTTTCAAGAAGAATGAAAGATTTGGTTTTGGTGAAACAGAAGATACCACTTCTAAACTATGAGCAACAGCATTTTCTGGGAGAGCTGAATGGTCTGATTTTGGCAACACTTCACCATCCACAGAGGAACCATCCCATGCTGTGTCAGAGTGGACACCTTTGGCACTTCCAGAGTCAAGAGTTTGGAGAGAGTCCACAGATTCATTCCATGAACTGTCACCGGCAGTCACATCTGTACTGTTGTCTGAGGAAAGTGAATCATTTTGAAAGACTGAAGTAGTCTGTGGGTACCTCTTTATTCCTGAACTTCTTCCTGGCAAATCTCTTTCAAGGTCTGTTTGCCATGAAGCGGAGACTGACGTCTCTTTATTTTCAAGCACATGTCCGCTAGAACTGTTGCCTGCTAATGTCACTAATCCTGACAATGTCTCAGGCATTTCACTTCTGCTGTGTGTTGGTTTCCTTTCTTCTTCCTCAAACAAATTGCGATGCTCCAGCACCTGATCACTGGGGGGCCTGGCTGCAGGACTGACTCCGCCCCACGTTGAATCCTGGCTAGGGCCTGGGTTCCTGGGCTCTGAGAGAGGCAAGTTGGTGGCACTGTGGATTCCCCTGCCTCCACCAGTCAACACCAAGTCTGAAGATGGGGACCCCACATCAGGGGGCTTGGTGTGTCGGCCATCTCCCACTGCCTCATGCACTGACAGCCTTTTTGTCCAGGTCTCCAAAACTGCAATAAGACAAAGCATGAGCATGCATTCCATATCAAATCCATTTGCACACTGTCTCTACCTGCACAAATGGCTTCATATCTTATTCCAAAAGCACCTGCAATGCACGCTGTAATAGCTGAAGAAATATTGGGGCACATTTTGGGTAAGATTTTGCATTACAGAGACAAGGATATTCACACCAACATGTCTTAAGGCAATATAATGGAATACAGCAGAAGGCATTAAGTGTGAGGTGCTTGAAGTGTAACTGGCATCTGACAGGGTGCTAGATGATTCTGCATTAGATTGAAGCCAATTATATCCATTCAAATTGTCCAAATAATATAATAATGCTTCTAAAAATTAATTGTTTTAACACTTTACTTTATGTAAATACTCCTTCATAATATCTCCTTTTCCTATATGAGCTGGACATGAAAAATTTATTTTAAAAGCAATGACAATATAAACATTAGTCTATGGCCAGCTATTCATAGGTCAAATGATGTCATAGAACAAGTTAATGATAGTGGCTATTAAAGGCAAAGGCAAAGTATTAGTTACAGTGATGTGCAGAACATCTCTGGTAAAACATCAAAACAAAGATGAAACTTGGAGTAGCTAAATGTCTCATCACCTTGGATGAGCTCAGAGTAGGGTTTGCCTCGAAAACCTTTCAGTCGTTTTGGCTTCTTCTTCTTCAAATGTGTCTCCACCCAGGGCCTGGCCTTTGGCCCCCCATTCAGACAGTGAGGCCCCGATGTGGAAATCCTGCACACTGCAACATCATCATCATCATCATCATATCATCATCATCTTGCTCTTGTTCCCTCACATGATCACAAGTTTTGCTCATCAGAAACATGAACATGTTGAAGACAGACTCAGCATGAGATCCACCTTGTTCCAATGTCAATGCTGCCTCCCAGTTATTGGTTACTATAAGGGTTTTCTTGATGGCAAATGGCAGTACACGGCTGCAATGGCTCCTTGTACAAATTACAATGAAAAGTTGTTGAGAGAGTGATTTGGTGTCGACTGCTGTGTCGATATGCCTGCAGTGCTGGTGCCAAGTGGGTTAATCATCATGAAAAGCAGCCGCTCCAGAACGGTCTTGATTGGAAATGTGCAAATTATCGTGCAGGATTACGGTGTAATACTTCATGTAGGCCTACTTAATCGGCTATTGAAGAAAAACATTATCATTAGTCATGATTGCTGCGAGCTTTCTTCCTCTGCGTACGACTGCATGTGCACAGAGGTTATGTCAATGACGAACATACAATTTTTTAAAATCACGTATGGGTTAAAGTGGTCGACCCGATTCGGTTGAGAACAAGTACTGGCCGCAGTGAATGTAGCATACAAGGGATGTGCAGTGTGATGCAAGTGCGAGCGAAATAGTTACAAAAGGACACAAGGACACACAGTTACCTGACGTGCGCTGCAAGGATCGACAGGCAGAACACAACAAATGAGGCCATGACTGTCCCCCACTTGAAGCTGGAGACAACATGTAGGCATTGTGTCTCGTCAGCAGTTTGATTTGAGCTTGGAGGCGTAAGAGTTGAGACATGATAGCTTTCTCGCTGGGCCTCAGCCATGTGCGAAGGTGCGAGAGCAACTTCCGGAACTACAAAGAAGGACCCATCATTGTAGTGTTAAAGATATATTTAAAGGCTTTTTTAGCAGAATATTTTCCATAAAAACCATATTGTTTTATTTTTTGTCTAAATTATTATATTTTTATTACAAAATAATCCATCTTGTCAATTCAAAATAATTACTCCCCGGAAATTAAAAGTGTTTATTTTCAGCGGGAAATTTGATGGACTAATCGAGCGAATAGGAGCGGTCTCCCTGGGATGATAAATAAGGTTACAATGGGCTGAATAGGTACATAATCTAAAGTTATGATGCACGCCATGTTTGTCTAAAGAACCCGCTTTTCCCCCTAAGTATCTTGTTCATGCGTTGGTGCGGTGGGCACTGGTCGGGCAGACTTCACGATGCGCAGGGACGACACTGACAGAGAGCGCTGTCACAGTATTTGTTAAGTTGTTTTCGTCTAGCTCGTGGCAATATGTGCCAGATTTACATTTAATTTATGCTTTAGATCAGAACAATTTCGACAGTTTCATCTTCCGACAACGATACAACGTCATATCATGCGATTTGGAAATGCTTTACGATCAGGCACGACCAGCTGATGCCGTGGCCGACTCCGGAGTATCGATGTAAAAATACTTTAGAGTGTAGTATATCGAAAACATTACGCAACGCAGTATCTATGATCATGATCACACCCAGTATATTTATTTTCATAAAATAACAGCACGCTGCGACACTGTAAAAGTTCCCCCAGACAGGTCACTGGTGAGAAGGTAGTGATGTTGAAACATTGTGTACTGAGCTAATGTCCCGAGTGTGAAGGAAATAACGTTCGAGGTCATTCTACTACGTGCTTTTAAAATTAAAGCTTATTGTTTTCTTTTTACAGACCAATATCACCGAAGGCAGCCATGAGTGAACAAAGGACTGATCAGAGCCACATCTTCAACTCCTGACTGCATGCACCCTGACCGGTTATCTCCCTGTTGAGGTGGCTCATTGGAAGGTGCTGGAATCCTAGAGTCTGAGATCAGAACACAGATTGACTTGAAGATGCGTGCACAGTGCAGCATCTGCTCTGACCTCTTTGAGGATGGCTCAGAAAGCAGCATCTCAGCAGCATCATGTGGGCACACCTTCCACGAGACATGTTTGCTGCAGTGGCTGGACAAGTCGGGCACCTCTACCTGCCCCCACTGCCGTGTGTTTGTCAACCGTGACCGAATCATCTCCAAGCTCTATTTCAATGTTGCTGATGCTGTTGAGTTTGCAGACGATGACCCAAGCAAACTCATAAATGAAATCCACAATCTCAAGGTTTGTTTAATTGATTGTGAGTGTGTGTGTGTATACATGTGTGTGTGTTTATGCATGTGAATATGTGTGAGTGCATGTGCACATCTGCACCTGTATGTGCATTCATGCATGAATATAGAGAAAGCTGCATTGTGTAACCCAGTGTATTTAATGAGATTTATGAATTGAATTTTAAAACTTCTTTTTGTACCCCAAAATGTTGCTTTCCATATTTCTTTTATTGGAGTACCAACTGTGAACAGATTGTTGCTCTCTAACTGCTGTGATGTGCTATACATTTTCCTTAGGAAAATCAAGAGGTTCAATGTGTCCTGGTAGCAGTGTTGTCCTGGTTTTATCGACGGAGCTGGGGATGGCTGAGGGTAAAGGCAGGACAGAGCAAGCTCAGGAAAAGCCAGAATGTATTGTATGAATATGAAATAGGTAGTGCGCTACTGTCACTGCACTGTAGTATTATGCACTGTGCTGTGCTTCAGTCAAAGTTGATGCAGGCAGTTAATAGCAGGCGGGGACTAAGGAGAAAGGTAGAGACCAGATGTAATCTCACTGTATGGATGCACTGTCACTGTCAGTATGTTGTGCTATGTGGTAAAGCAAAGTTTAATGCAGAACTATATTGTGTTTGACCAAATCACAGGTAAAGCTAAGACAAAAGGTGAAAAAGTGGTACAGGCAAAGGAGAAAGGAAAGACCAGACTGAAACTGACCATGGCTGTACTGTCAGTGTGCTTTAACATGCAGTACAGCACTGTAGAGTATGGCACTGTACTGAAGTAATTCAAGTATATACTGTATCATACTGATCAGACTGATTATCAGCACTAAGAAGACTAACAGCAGTGGTCATTACATTGCTGCCCAACCTTCAGTCTGCATTGATGGCAAAGAGCTTGTGGTCACTGATAATGCTACCTACATGCATTTCACTGTCACCAGCAGCCTCTCACTTGATGTTGAGATCAACAAATGCATCTTTGGCAACCTCACTCATACCCAGACTGATGCAGAGATTCTAAAATAACAATTACCTCTCAGGAAACGCCAAACTCAAGGTGTACCAGACCTGCATCTTCCCCACTGTGATATATAGCAGTGAGACATGGACAACCTATGCCAAACACTGAAACAGGAAACTCAGTTGGAAAGCTTCCATCTCTGCTGCCTCGGGCATATCCTTGGCATCTCATGGAAAGACAAAGTCACCAGCACTTAGGTGTTTGAGAGAGCTGGCTCACACAGCATGCAACTTCTGCCCATGCAAGAGACATCTACTCCCAGATGACTTGCCCATGTCTGCCACATGGAGGGTGGCCATGTCCACAATGACCTCCAATATGACAGTCTGCCCATGGGGTCCTGACCAGCTGGCCCCCCCTAACCACTGCAATGAGGTCTGCAGAAGAGATTGGAATGTCACAGATATGTATATATATTATATAGATCTACAACTGGGAGCCCCTTGCAGACAACACCAACCACTGGAGAGCTGCTGTGGGAGAGGGCATCAGGAGAGGCAAGACAAGGAGGAGACTACAATCGGAGGGTGGGAGGAACTGAAGGAAACAGGCATGATTGGTGGTCCACTTCACTGTCCAACTTCTGCAGAGAATGCGAGAGGGACCATAGTCAAGGATTGGTCAGTCACTCCAGACCCTCTCCAAGACTGGAGTGGTCAATCTAGACAGAACTGTGGGCTTACAAGACTGATGAAGTGATGGATGCCAACTACTCGTGTACTTACTTAGAATCACAGGGGAACTTGAAACAGGCAGAGGAGGAGAAAAACAGGGCGGTGCAGTCCAGAGAGGATGGAGATGCCAAGTTACATTGTATTGTAATGTGCTGTAACTGTGTGTCACTGTATTGCAGGTGAAACTGTAGCAGGCAAAAAAGGAGAAAAACAGGGCGGTGCAGTCCAGAGAGGATGGAGATGCCAAGTTACATTGTATTGTACTGTGCTGTATTGTGCTGTAACTGTGTGGCACTGTATTGCAGGTGAAACTGTAGCAGGCAAAAAAGGAGAAAAACAGGGCGGTGCAGTCCAGAGAGGATGGAGATGCCAAGTTACATTGTATTGTAATGTGCTGTAACTGTGAGTCACTGTATTGCAGGTGAAACTGAAGCAGGCAGAGAAGGAGAAAAACAGGGCAGAGCAGGCCAAGGATGAGGAAAAGGCCAAGGCTGTGGGACTGGTGGAAACAAACGAAAACCTGACGCAGGTTCTCCTTCAGGAGCAGCAGACGTCACTCCTGCTGCGCAAACAGGTAACCGTCCCTTTTCTCTCTTTTCATCCATTGCGCATTGTGTTAGGTAAATGAGCTGTTCATGATGGTGGTGATGATAACTAAAAAATCATTATTATACATGTGCATAGACAATTTTAATAAATAAGGACGTTTCCCCCTAGTGGCCACTGCAATGCCTATTATGCAGTCTGTGACATCAGTTGTGAGAATTGATCTCCAGATGCCTGATCAGTAGTTTGGAACAATTACCCACTGGCTATGCTGCTTCCCATACCTGGTTATTTTGCACACACTGTCATTTAGAAATATTTGCTGTGCTTGTTTGCATTTTCTTATTAACCCTTTTTATAGATGAAAATAATTTTAAAATCTGATCTAAGCTCCCAGAGCTACAGGCTATTACAGACTGTATCCCTCAGATTTAACTTTTGAGGAATAATGAACCTTAGTGTTGCCTTAAGAATTAACAGTTGATTTAAGTGAAATCATGTTTAATAATCATATGAAGCACAAAGATAAATATTCCAGAGTTTTGTATAGAAATCTGCATTATTTTATTAATTACTACTACTAGAGTAATTTTATAAAAACATGGAATGTACACTTCAAACATCCTTTTGCATAGTAATTACATTGGATTATAAGTCACTGCAGGTTTCATGAGGAAGCCAGAAAGTAAATGAATAATTTAGCAATATTCCTGTATGAAAAGTGAGAATAGGAAGTACCTTCTAACCAGCAACATTAATGCCAGAATGGTACACTTGCTTAAACATTTGAGTCACGGTGATATTGTCACGTTAGTAATGATCTAATCATTCTCAATATTCATTTGAGAAGGTCTATGTTTTTATTATTTCTGTGTTAGCAGTCTCCTTCTTGCATCGTCAGATGAGGACATGAAGTGGAGAATGAACTTCCCCAATGTATACTAGATCTGTAGTCATTAGATTCTTTGCACCTTTTCCTTCTAGAAAATATTGGGTTTCACACACTTGAACAGCTAGTTAGACTATTGGAAATCTTGTTTGTTTCCCTGTTTTGATTGTAGTTTTTTTTCTGATGCAGTGATTTGGAAGAGATTGTACAAGGGAAAAGGCTGACTTCAGGGTGGGAGGTGCATACAACTTCTGTTCTGTATTGCCTGCTCCCAAAATGTGAGTGACTGTGTTGCAGCTGGAGCAGCATCAGCGGCAGCAGCGAGAAGTGGAAGAGGAGCGGAAGACCTTCCAGGCAGCGAGGCGGCGTGTGAAGGAGCTGGAGGAGGTCACTGTGCTCCTGAATGGTACCTTGCTTCATTTCTCTCTCCCCATTGATCTCTACAATGCATGACTTTACTCTCAACTCCTGCTGTGCTCCACTACATCAGCAGCACTGTAGAGAAAGACCAGCAGAACTCTAGGAGAATGTTGGGTAAGCATCTAGGGATTCCCTGTACAAGGGAAATAGGACTGCCTGAAGCTAGAAGCAACCAGCTGGAGATCCAAATCTGTGGTGTGTATGCATACATTAATGAAGTGCAATGTTGATGTCACCAGGCAGTTTTCTTTTTGAGAGGACAGTGTAAAAATAAAATGCAGTGCTTGACTCATTTGAAGAATTACCATGTAAGAGGAATTGGCATGTGTCACCTGTCTTTGGAATAACCATTGGTCAACCTGGTGCATCTTTCAAAACGGTGCAGTGCACGAAGACAACAAAACATATCTTCACTTATTGTTTTCTGCACATTTTGTTTTGTTTTCTTGTTGACTCCACGTCCTCGCCCCCGCCCCCTCATTCCCCTATCAAGCACAGTGTCCACAGCATGCCACACTGTTCTTAGAGCTGATTTGTAATTCACAGAGTTGCCATTGATAGTTGGTGAGTTGAAAAATTACAGGACATGATTTTTAGAAATGTGAGATGATTGTGTCGTAAAAAGACTGTCAATTGGTATTTGAAATTTACATATAAGATAAGAACCTGAATTGAACTTTCACCCTCTTGATGACTCTTCCCGGAAAATGGAAACCTTTATTGAGCAGTGGAATAATCAGATGCTGGACCTTGCCTTACTAAAACATAGGAAGCCATAGGCCTTAGACATTTGCTGAGGACTTACATGTATACATATCCTGTAGCATTTGAGCTGTTCCTTTCCTTCATGTGACACTGTGCTCAGTATCAGTTCGGTGCTTCCAACTTGGAATCACTGCCTGAATACACAAAGTCATTTACTCCTTCCCCCCTTTCCAGAGAGTGAAAGTGATGCCAGCAGCATTTTTGACCAGTACGGAGAGCGGGGTGGAAGAGAGCTGTCCAAGTACTGTGCCATCCTCAAGCGTGAGTATGAGGGGGTCAAACGCGACAAGCGAGCACTGCGGGAGGAGCTGGAGGGGCTGAGGAAAGTGTCCGCTGCTCGTGGTCGCAGCGTCAAAGCCCTCACTGAGGAAGTGGCAGTGCTGCGGCGACAGATCCACAAACTTGAGGAGGACATCGGGACGGCTGAGTCTGAGAGAGATACCCTCAGACAGCGGCTCAAGACCATGCGTCGTGCCATCATTGCTCCGAAGTGAGTGTTCATATTGTGCTTCTGTTCACTGTTTTAGTCACTATTCATCATTCTTTTTTGGGGGACTTGATGGCTTTCTGGCTTTCTTTTGAAAGTTGCAGATGCCAGCTGAAATCTCCCCTTGGAGGTTGAGTTATTGCTAGGATGGTTGATGAACTTTTTTCCAACTGGGTATAGTTCTAAGGCAATGGAATAGTAAATGGGATAGTGTTTTATGTTGAATTTGAGAGAGATTTCACTCCTTTATGAAGGTGAGCATTACTTTTTTCAAATGACAAAATGCTCTAAATTGAAATATCATTTAACATTATGTTTAGAATGAAAGGCCTTATGTTTTTCATGGTGGTTTGTATGTAGGGGAAGAACACTTCTTGGTGGATTTTCCAGGGATTCAAGCTCAAGTTTGGTGGAGAAGTGGGATGCTGGATCGCCATCCTCCAGACAGGCCATGCCAGCTGCTGCCACTCCTTCTCCATCTCAGCAAAGTCCCATGGAGCTTTCCCCTGCCAAGACATCTGCACTAGCTGATGGAGTTGTTATCTCTCCAGTCAAGAAGATCCCAAAGATATCTGTCTCGCCACATAAGCGTGTAAAAAGCCAGTTATTTTCAAGACAGCAAGAGACGAAACGTGTAGGAAGTTACATGGACATAGATGATGAAAACTTTGATAGGGCCATAGCAACCAAGCCAAAACCCTCATTGACTGCTGATGCTGATGTTATCTCTGATGAAGAGATGCCGTCTTTATCACAGCAAGGGATATCCCAAGAGAACAAAAAATCCCTGATTGTGTCGAGCAAGTCTAAGTCAGCAAACAGCTTCAAGTACTCCAGTGACGCTCTATCCAAGCTCCGTGCCGCTGGCTCTCAGTCCTCACTCCAGAAATGGCTTAAGGCTTCAGAGAGAGACGATGATGCAGAATCCATCGCTGCCCTCGGAAACATGAACCTGTTCAAGAAGCGAGTGCCTGGCACAGACTACTTCAGCAACATTCGCAAGGGCTATGATGGCATGGGGGGCCACACGGTCTTCACACAGGCATCGCGGCAGTTCAGGAGCCAGGTGCCCAGCAAACCCAAGGCAGGCAGCTCCAAGGGCAAAGCAAAGATGCCTCCTCTCCCCAGTCTGCACGGCTTCTTCTCCTAGCAGTGTAGCACAGTGCCTTGTCTTCCCAGATTGCATGGGACATCAACAGACTCGTCCGTCTTCCATAGCTCTCCACTGATAAATATCTCTCAGTCCATGCTGTGCTTACACGTGCAGCTGGGCTGATTCAATCTGTTAGATTCTTTCTGCCATTGTAGAAATCTCAGCCCTCAGGAATATTTCTGTGCTGACTGGAGATGGTGTAGAGGGCCTTTATTCATAGCTTACTCACCAAGTAAATCACTTGCATTTATGCAGAACTCTGACCTGATTATGGGATCAGGAACTCTATTGTTTGGCGTTGCTATGGTTCCCTGTCTGCAAGTCAGAATGCTGGCCAGCAATTAGGTCCCAGTGCTGCTGGTGAAGTTTATGCACAGAAGTCCATAAAGGCCCAACTGCAATTTCCTTGTACCACGTGGATGTATATATATAAATATATAAAACAACCTCACTATTGGGGATGCCTACTTGCTCAGCTCACCCTATAGGAATAGGTAGTTGCCCAGATCACCCTATAGAGATAGGTAGTTGCTCAGCTCACCCTATACTGGGATAGGTAGTTGCTCAGCTCACATTCTGGTGAAAAGAAATTGCTTGCCTTCCATATCGTTAGTGTGTATTTGCCCAGAGATTCTGTCTGACATGTTGACTGACAAACGAATGAATCATAAAATGCATCAATGTGTATGGGTGCTTTTTCTTGATTTTTTGTAAAACAGTACCTGTAATATGTCCATCCTGATGTAAGATGGAAGATTTACTGCTGAGCAGTCATGGTGAGATCACAAGGCAGGATTCAGGTCAAGGAGACCAGCAGACGCTATGTTCATAAGGAATGCTGTTGGGACATGCAGGGAATCCCACTGTATTTGACAAATGAAACTCGGGCAGCTGCAGCTTCTCCTGCATAACCTGTTGGCAGACAGGCAGCCCTGCCTCAACTCACCATCCAGGTGTAGTGCAGTGTGGTGTTCTCTTTAGCGTTCTCATGGCAGTGGCAGAGTATGGAGCTCCAGTGGGGGGAAATATTTTGTGCAGCAACTGCTGTATGTGCATCAGCTTGTTGCAGAATTGCTTTTGCAGCAGTCGCTGTCATGTGATGTCATGTGTACAAGAAGGGCTCAGCCTTCAAGGGCAGCTGTACAGATCAGCAGAATGACTGCCCACAATCTATGTGGTGGAGTGCAGGGGACTACAATAAATGATATGTTTTTGTTTTTTTATTTCCTCCATGGCTTAGTTTGAGAATGCTACATTTGTTTCTTGTGCAGGGCAATAAATGTACTAGAACAGTACGGCAACAGCAGTATGGCTGAGTAGGCTGATGGTGGTATGACCTCTGTAGCAAAAGAATCAGTCTATAAATATATTTCAAACCCACCCACCCCACTCTCCCCCACAAAAAAGATCTTGTAGTATAGTGTTTGGTTGTGAAAACTTTTAATCCTCATTTTCTGCAGGGCTTAGGTTCTCCGTCAGGAATTGCAGGAAGTGTGTCAACAGTGGCATGAACGACCTCTGTCACAAAGGAGGCGTTGTGTGGATCTCTTACAAAATGCTAAGATTTGATTGATCGACTGACTAACCTGTCGATTGATATAAATATAAAACTTTCCAGAGGAGACCATCAAGCAAGTATAGGATATGAGCATGACAGAGTTGCTTCAGTGAGCACTGCACTGTGAAGGGATGCCAGACTGAGCAAGTATAGGATGTGAGCATGACAGAGTTGCTTCAGTGAGCACTGCACTGTGAAGGGATGCCAGACCATCAAGCAAGTATAGGATGTGAGCATGACCGTTGCTTCAGTGAGCACTGCACTGTGGAGGGATGCCAGACTGAGCAAGTATAGGATGTGAGCATGACAGAGTTGCTTCAGTGAGCACCGCACTGTGGAGGGATGCCAGACCATCAAGCAAGTATAGGATGTGAGCATGACAGAGTTGCTTCAGTGAGCACCGCACTGTGGAGGGATGCCAGACCATGAAGCAAGTATAGGATGTGAGCATGACAGAGTTGCTTCAGTGATCACTGCACTGTGGAGGGATGCCAGACTGAGCAAGTATAGGATGTGAGCATGACAGAGTTGCTTCAGTGAGCACTGCACTGTGGAGGGATGCCAGACTGAGCAAGTATAGGATGTGAGCATGACAGAGTTGCTTCAGTGAGCACTGCACTGTGGAGGGATGCCAGACCATCAAGCAAGTATAGGATGTGAGCATGACAGAGTTGCTTCAGTGACCACTGCACTGTGGAGAGATGCCAGATCGAGCAAGTATAGGATATGAGCATGACAGAGTTGCTTCAGTGAGCACTGCACTGTGGAGGGATGCCAGACTGAGCAAGTATAGAATGTGAGCATGACAGAGTTGCTTCAGTGACCACTGCACTGTGGAGGGATGCCAGACCATCAAGCAAGTATAGGATGTGAGCATGACAGAGTTGCTTCAGTGAGCACCGCACTGTGGAGGGATGCCAGACTGAGCAAGTATAGGATGTGAGCATGACAGAGTTGCTTCAGTGAGCACCGCACTGTGGAGGGATGCCAGACCATCAAGCAAGTATAGGATGTGAGCATGACAGAGTTGCTTCAGTGAGCACTGCACTGTGAAGGGATGCCAGACCATCAAGCAAGTATAGGATGTGAGCATGACAGAGTTGCTTCAGTGACCACTGCACTGTGGAGGGATGCCAGACTGAGCAAGTATAGGATGTGAGCATGACAGCGTTGCTTCAGTGACCACCGCACTGTGGAGGGATGCCAGACTGAGCAAGTATAGGATGTGAGCATGACAGAGTTGCTTCAGTGAGCACTGCACTGTGGAATGATGCCAGACCATCAAGCAAGTATAGGATGTGAGCATGACAGAGTTGCTTCAGTGAGCACTGCACTGTGGAGGGATGCCAGACTGAGCAAGTATAGGATGTGAGCATGACAGAGTTGCTTCAGTGAGCACTGCACTGTGGAGGGATGCCAGACCATCAAGCAAGTATAGGATGTGAGCATGACAGAGTTGCTTCAGTGACCACTGCACTGTGGAGAGATGCCAGATCGAGCAAGTATAGGATGTGAGCATGACAGAGTTGCTTCAGTGAGCACTGCACTGTGGAGGGATGCCAGACTGAGCAAAATCCCTTGCAGTTCCACTTCTCATCTAAGGTGCGCAACTTGATACAGTGGCCATGATTCGTCACTGGAAGAAAAGCCTCATAATTGCTGTTTTATGCTGATAATCCACAAAGAGTCTGGGGAAGACACACATCTTCACAGGCTCTTGCTGGGGGATAAAGCAGAGAATGTTTGAAAAGCAAGTGCTTTTCCTTACATCTGTGGGAATGGGGTCACACCTGCTACTGCTTTAACAAAGCAGGCTTGCTAGAAAATGTTCCTAGATGAGGAGAGATGAAAGGCAAGTTGTGCAACAGCATTCACTAAAGAAGGTGACAGACATGCCAGGGATTCAGCTTGGGGAAACACACAGGAAACAGGCAGTTGATGACTGAATCTTTAGCATACTGTTTTCAGCAGAAATGAGATAAAAGAATTCTTTTGAGTATCATCAGAGAGCATGCTGTCACGAAAGATGGAGAGACACCTGGGACAAAATCTTCAATGCTATCGTGACGTGAAGATGTGTACAGCCTGTCATCAGCATGGGACAGAACTTTTCCTCTCTCACACAAGCTTTGTTTTAGATGATCTGAAAATGAACTACATTGAGACAATTGTTTGACTTATTGCAACTTTTAAATATTGAGCTCAGATTTCTCTGTGTAAAGTTGCTAAAATCACACAACAATGATTGATTAAAATCATATTTGTTTTAGAAGGGTATTACAAGGTGATGTATTGAAGTGGAGTGGTAGCACGTCCTTCCCCAGAGCTTTCATGATGTATAGTACTTGGTGTTGGAGAATCCACTGCACTGTGTGTATTTTGTGAATGCCATTGTAAGAATGCAAGTACATGCGACTTTGCTGTGTGTACATGTGCAAGCACCATGTGTATGGTGTGTTTGGGAATGTATGAGTGTAGTCTTTATGTTGGTTGAGTAAGCTGTCGGAGCACAAGGATGCAGGATCTGAGCTGATCAGAGGAGTGTGGGAGATAATATGTGTATGATGAGAGGAGTGCAGTGTGCTTAACTCATACTTTTGTGCATTTCATTTTTTTACTTTTACATCCCCCTCATCCTTCTTTTGACTTCATTTAAATGCCCTTTTGAATAATAAGCATATTCTGCTGTACTGTTGGGTTGTTAATAAAGCTGAATGAAAGATATTTCTCTTTCTTTCATTTTAATGGATACGGTACTACTGAAAAAGCTGAATCTGTACAAGCCTTTTCAAGTAGTGTAGTTTAAATGACTGGTAGGGCCTACTTGCCACACATCATACACTATCTCAAGGACTATGAATGTTGCTAATGCTTTAGTGTCCTGGTCATTAAGGGACTTCTGTTGTGGAATGAAAATGGCCTCACATCAGGTAAAATTCATAGTTTCAGATTTGATCAAATGCCACCTAGTTCTTCGAACAAAAATGGCAACGGGACGCCTGACGGTCTTCAGAGGAAGTGTTACGGCCCTGATTTCCTGACAGGTGTTCGTCAGCCCTAAAGGGACCACGCACATGTAGTGATCTGCCTTGCAAAATAGTAGACAGGAAGGAGATGGAACTGCTTGTCGTATTGTCGCACCCCTCAGACTGCCCCTTGGGTACCCTCCCTTGTAGCCCTCTTAATCGAGATCCAGCAGGAAGCCCTCTCGGCTGCTTCAGCCATGGCACTCAGGTACTTAGTTGACTGCCTCTTTGGGAGGCCAAGCAGTGCCTGCAGACTTTATGTGCAGAATATCCCATGAAACCCCTCGCACCAATCCTGCTGCGAGCGCTGTTGCTCTGAAACTGCGGATGGCTTGATGAGTGGCTCATATTTTGCAAGTTTCAAGTGGTGCCACTCCTCCATCCTGCTTTCCATTGGGACAGTCAGTTTCACCAGAATCATAGACCTGGCTTTCTCAGAGTACAGGACAAGGTCAGGATGCTGACCAGTTTCTTTGATCTCTTGAGGGTACTGGCGGCTGTCACCCTTCAGATCCATGGCCATCTTCCAGTCCTGGGCAACATCTAGGATACTAGGGGATCTGCCTCCTCCTTGGATTGTCCAGGACTTCTCACCTTCCCTGACGAAGTTGGGTGGGTGGTTGGCTGCTGATCTAGTCTCTTTGGCTGTCTCTGTGGCCTCTGCCAGGTGGTGGAGCACTTTGTTGTGGTGCCATGTGTAGCGCCCAAGACATGGCTACAGTGCAGCCTGACAGGACATGGCTGAGGGTTTGCTTCTTCCCGCATAGAGGACAATTGGCGTCCTCTACCTTTCCCCACTTGGCCAGATTTGTGTTGGTTTGCGACAAGTCATACATCGCACGAATGATGAACGCCAGCCGGAGTGTGGCCATGTGCCAGATATCATTCTAGTAGAGGGTGCGCTGCATGACTGATTCCCAGGTGATCCACTGGCCATGTTGTGGCTGTTGCACAGCAGCAGTGACCCTTCTGGCCTCCTCCAATTCACGGACGACAAAGTCACGTTTTTCTCTGTTGTTGGCCTTGGACCACATCAGGGTACCCTCCTGGAATCCTAGTCCTCTCTTCCCTGTCTGGACATCCCCAACTATCTCCCTGATTCTGAGCCCCTCAACAGCAGCATCCACGGCTTTCTGGGCAATCCATTTCCGTCCTGTCCTGAGGCTGGGAACAGTCATCCTAACGAGTGGATCGTTGGAGGTCTGCATCATCATCTGAAATCTGGCTCTCCCAACCCTGAACTCCTCTGCAAGGGACTTCAGTGGCGAACACAGTTTTGTAGATCTGCCAAACAGCCCAACGTTGGAGAGACGTGGAGGTACTCCTAGCCACCTTCTGAGGAACTTGCTGATTGTGGATTCCAGTGTTTACACGGCGCTGATGCATATGTCGTACACAAGCGGCGGCCAGAGGAGTTTTGGGAGGAGGACGTGCTGAAATATCCACACCTTGTTCCTCCCTTGTAGCCTGCAACCCTCAATCTTTGCGAGTCCTGCTGTTGTGGCTTTCTTTGTCTCCCTTGCTCGTGCCGTGTCCTTAAAGCTTCTGTCGTACACCCTGCCAAGACTCTTAACTGGCTGTTGCTAAACTGTTGGGATTGCCTCTTCCGCAACAATGAAGCTGACCCGAGGATTGATCTTGCCCTTCTTCAGCGAGAGGCTTCTGGACTTTTATGGCTTGAATTTCATGCCTGCCCAGGAGATGACCAGCTGCAATCTGTCCATGATCTCTCTTGCCTCTTCTTCATGGCTGGCGAGGATCGTCGTATCGTCCATGAAGGCCTTGAGTGGCGGCATGTGGAGACCTCCTCCTAGATCTGCCCCGCTGGACTCGGACTCTGCTGCCTTGAGGATGAGCTGCATCACCAGGACAAACAATATCGGTGAGACTGCACAGCCCATTGTGATTCCCACCTCCATGGGAATCCACATGGTGGTAAACTGCCTCGTGGAAAACCTCATTCCGAAGTCGGCAATATATGCCCTCAGCAGCTCCACCATTGGTCTTGGGATGTGGTGCATGCACAGAGCTAGCCAGATCAGGTGGTGTAGTACTGACCCATAGGCGTTGGCCCGGTCAAGCCAAATGACGTGGAGGTCCTGCTTCTCTGCGTTTGCCTTTGGGATCGCTTCCCAGTTCATGGACGAGTGTTCCAGACACCCAAGCACACTGGGTACTCCATCCTTCTGGATTGATGTGTCAATAAAGCGGTGAGGTAGTCGGTCAGTCTCTTGACGAGAATCGAAAAGAATATATTGACTTCAACATTGAGCAGCGAGATGGGGCGGAACTGGCTGATTGTTCTGGAGTCCTGTTCATTTGGAATATAGATGCCATCGGCCCTACTCCACTCTTTGCAGACAACACGTCTGTGCTATGCTGGAAAGAGTTAGCGTCAGGCTGGAAAGTAGAAAGAGATGATGTAGGCCTACATCCAGATAGTGTGCCCCAGAAATTGGGTCAAAAGAGCGAGTTTATTCTTAAGAGAGAACTCCAGACCGAACGGAATAAACATTCACCCCCCACCCCACCCACTCTCCAAGACCTCTGTCCATCGCCCCCCCTCCCCCCCCCCCCCCCTCCAAGACCTCTGTCCATCGCCCCCCCCCCCCCTTTCCCCTGCTATCGTATTTCTGGTGTAGTCGGGGCACAAGACCATGAAAGGGGAGGTGGGACCGTCTGTGTCTAAGAAGACAGGAATCTCAGTAATTTGGGAGGTAAAATAAAAGAGGGAGAGCAGAGCGGAGAGATACAGAGAGAGCTGAGGACGGTCTAATGCTGAATAAAGAATGAGAACGCACACGACTGAAGTTCTTATATCTTAGTCCAAGAAACATCAAGATCAACGAATCAGAAGACCCTCGACTCATACAAGGAACCAGAAGGTATTTATTAGAGAGAGAGAGAGAGAGAGAGAGAGAGAGAGAGAGAGAGAACTCGTACCATCTGCTCCACGCGGTTTGTATGACGATGACGAACAGCTTCCTTAAACCTTGGCATCTCTTGTATATGGTGAAAGGGATCCCGTTGGGTCCTGGGGCAGATCTTGAACGTGCTTTCTGGACAACCTTTGCAACATCACTTGAAGTGGGCTTCCTTGAATGCCAGAAAGTAAGTCTGAAAATGTCTACATGTATTGCAACTGATGATGCAGTACAGTACACTTCAAATGGTGGGCAAAGTTTATCTGCCTGAATTCTCTTGAACGGATCCTTGACAGTGGTCAGGTACTGGAATGAGATCCTTGACCTAATAACAAAGATTATAGGTTACACAAAGATAGTTCATTAGCTCATTGTTGTGAGGATCAAGACACGTTGCGCCCCAAGCGGGAATGAATATTGGTAAATCAAGGGAAGTAATCACACCGCTTAGAGACGTAAAAACTGCTTGTTTGTCGACGCGTTTCTGGTGCGTTCCGATCATGTTTGTGAATAAATTTACGGTGTAATGTGTAATAAAATGATTTGCTGCAATAATGGGGATGTTTTGGCTTTGTTTTTGTAGCAGGCGTTGTGGAATCGAAATATTTGGTTCATCGAAATGGATGGTTCTGCGCATGTCCGTGAGCAAACATTGCTCTGTCAGTGGAGACGCTACTGATTTCGCACACAAAGATAGTTCGTTAGCTCATTGTTGTGAAGGAATATGAGACGCCAAAAACATGGCGGAAAAACACAGGATTGCGAACGGCCACTGCAGCGCTATTAACTGTGGCAACAACAGAAAGAAACGCCCAGCTGTTTTCGTACTTCAGGTCTCCACTGACAGAGCAATGTTGAAACGGACTATAGGCTCACGGACATGCGCAGAACCATCCATTTCGATGAACCAAATATTTCGATTTCACATGCAATGCCTGCTACAAAAAACAAAGCCAAAACACCCCCATTATTGCAGCAAATCATTTTATTACACATCACACCGTAAATTTATTCACAAACATGATCGGAACGCATCAGAAACGCGTCGACAAACAAGCAGTTTTTACATGTCTCTAAGCGGTGTGATTACTTCCCTTGATTCACTCATATTCATTCCCGCTTGGTGGGATCTACGTGAGAAACACAGCTGGTGGTTGTGTAGCGTAGAGAGGGACATTTCCAGCGGTGACGCCTTAGGGTTGGGGTGGGGGTGTTGTAAAGAATAGACTCACCTTCTCTCCCTGTGAGATTCAGAAAAAGGGAATAACCAGGGAAATCGATATCTGATTTGATCTAACTCTAAACAGCTCTTGTGATTTTGTAGTCAGTGGCCTTACATAGGCTGATAGGTTGTAAAACTTACTTATTCGCTCGCTCACACACTCACTCACTCACTCACTCACTCACTCACTCACTCACTCACTCACTCACTCACTCACTCACTCACTCACTCACTCACTCACTCACTCACTCACTCACTCACTCACTCACTCACTCACTCACTCACTCACTCACTCACTCACTCACTCACTCACTCACTCACTCACTCACTCACTCACTCACTCACTCACTTCCAGAAGTGAACCACTTCACCCGAAACGGACCTGCCAGTGACCTGTAAAAGCTAGGCATGCTACCTGTCGTATCTGTAGTTTTTGTCTTTCGTGGACTATTCATAATCTGTCTCTGGTGTGCTCAAGCCTTTCATTGCAGTCGGTACGTAGATCATTCCATATACAATGCGGTAAGTCTGCCATCCAGGAGTAAAAAGGTTGTCTGACTCGAACCACCTTCCTCGGACGTAACTTTGCGAGAGGGTTGTAGTAGATTCACAATGGCATACAGAGCGAC
Organism: Theodoxus fluviatilis; assembly: GCA_034096865.1. NCBI lineage: Eukaryota > Metazoa > Mollusca > Gastropoda > Cycloneritida > Neritidae > Theodoxus > Theodoxus fluviatilis. The sequence continues at coordinate 164,779 of JAWQFJ010001873.1, read as the reverse complement.
CAAATCTGGAATAGCCGCCGAGGCTCAGGCTAAGGTGGAGGCCAAGTATGATGAAGAGCTGACAGTCCAGGCCATGACCTTCCTGCAGCAGTACATGAAGAATCACGGAGAAACCATTGATGTCAGCACCTCTGGGGACAAAAACTCTGTCCACTCCACATTCAAGGATGGACTCATCCTTGGAAAGGTGGCTGCCATCATGAAGGGCAATGACCCTAACAAGATCAAACCCCAGAAGATGCCCTTCAAGCAGATGGGACTGATTGGCCAGTTCCTGCAAGGCCCAGGGCATCCCTGACTACGAGCTCTACCAGACAGTGGACCTCTTTGAGCAGCAGAACATGGCCATGGTGATCACCACCATCAGTGTGCTGGCACGGAAGTCGGGAGCCTATGGCCCAAAGGAGGCCGAGGCCAACAAGAGGAACTTCTCGGAGGAGCAGTTGAAGGCAGGACAGAGCGTGATTGGACTGCAGATGGGCAGCAACAAGGGGGCCAACCAGTCTGGGATCAACATGGGCAAGGGCCGCATGATTGTGGACTGAGCCTCATCTCCCTCTCCCTGCCTCTCCCTCCTCCTCCTCCTTTCCTCATCAGCTCCACAGCAAAGAGACTTGGACTCACACCGCCATCCATGCTGGTGTGATGTCCCTGTAGTGACTAGACTATTTCGAGTGGGAGGGGAAGTTGTGTGAAAATCCTCATGGAAAAATAAACCAAGATTGGGACCAAGAAATTTGATGTTTATTTCTATTTGTTCTGCGGTAAAGTTGATCTGACGCTGATAAGTACATGCACGTTTTCATGTAATGTCCGGTTCTGCCTTTTAGTGTTTTAGGGGGTTGATGGTCATTTGAAATGACCTGTCCATTTAGATATGCTCATTGTGGAATAATTCCTTATGTACTTTGTAGAATTGTTGCTCAGACAAAAGCAGAATTTTAGATAATTTGTTACAGATCTCAGTGCTTGAAGACAGTGCAGTTACAGAATGTTTCCAAATGTCTGGGCAATGTAATGTCATTGTACATTTTCTGTAAAACTAGTTTGTCTTCTGTTTTTGCATATAAACTAACATCCCTGGAATGGTTTTGAAGTGGAACTGTGTTACTGACATTTGTTGACAAGAGTAAATGATTGATGTGTAAAGCCCTGGCCCAAATGTGACCTTTTACACACGTGTGTGTCATTAGAGCGGTGAATTTGAAGTATTGTGTCCACAGCGGTCTTCTAGCATAATGAAGCAACAGTTTTGTTATTTGTTATATAATTTGTTTTGAATTAACTTGTTGAACTTGAAAAATCCAAATCTATAGTTTGAAGAAGTACTTTGCTTTCTATATTCATAGTTTTCAACAATTGAGCAAGTCTTAACTCTAAAAAGCAGGCAATAATTTCACAACGGTGCTTGATACCGCTGCAAAGGCCCCTTGTATACCAACAACCCCACAAGAAAGTTTTCTATGCAGCCCTGCTTGTTTGTGTAGGTGCAACATTCTAGAAGCAATTGTCTTCATGGGCATTCCCTTCACTTGTTGCAAATCATTCAGAAGTTTGTGTGTGAAATTCAATGCATTTAATACCAAAAACCTAACGTGCATATTTTGTTTTGTATTTGCATTCGTAAGTGTTTGCTAGGCATGATTGCCATCCATGGGAACACAATTTGTCAAGCAATACATATCTCCACTTACGTTTTTGTCAGTCTACAGCAAGTCTAGATGATGAGTTGCCTTGAAACTCTGTGATAACACTAGTAACAGAAGGACCAAGAGATTAATTTGTTGACCAAGATTTTTCCACGCTTGTTATCAGTCTAATTTTTGACAATGTACACAATTCATTGGGACCAAAGGGAAAAAAAGACAGTGAAGGCTGCCTTTCTGATCGATTCATCATGAATTCAGCTGGGATTACTATTTTTCAGATTTTCGTTTTCTTATCCTTGCAGCATGTCATTTTTGCCATAATCATAGTCTTCACGTTTGCTCTCACCAGTTTGGTTTGTACGTCAGGTGAAAAATTTTGGTCATCGCTTGAATGTATGGACACTTCAGGTTTGGTGCCCAATGAAATAAAAGTCACTTTTATCAAAAAAGAAAAGAAAAAAGTCTGCCATCCAGTCAACTGGACAGTCAGTCAATCAATCGATCCAGATCTCTCTCTCTCTCTCTCTCTCTCTCTCTCTCTCTCTCTCTCTCTCTCTCTCTCTCTCTCTCTCTCTCTCTATCTCCCTCCCTCCCTCTTGTAGTTCAAAGCGGTAAAGTCACATTACATCACAAGGGCCGGGTTCTGTCAGTAGGAGGACTGATTAGCTCTATTTGCGCTCTGGCACTGGAGAAGGCCAAACAGCCGTGGTGCGGCAATCGATGGGATCACAAGAGCAGTCCAAGACTGCAAGGAGCACGTCACATCATCCTCGTGAGGCGCACCTCTGGCAGCCAATGGCATCCCACGCTGAAAATGTCGTTAGACACCTGGAAAGCTGCCGCTGCAAAATCGGTGGAGAAGAGGACCGAAGTCAATTGGTTTCCCCAAGGACGCAGGTGGTTCTGTCGGCATGGTAGACTCCGTTGATGGACGTCAGCCTTTTCACAAGCACTGGACTTGACAAACTCCTAACCACACCGTTGGCCGTTTTTGTGTGTGCTATTGTTGTTTTTGTCTAGGTCGGGCTATGAGGGACCACCTGAATCGCCATCCTATCCTTGCGTCCACTTGTACCAGATTCTATGGAAAATATTTCCCTCTTACATTGCGCCCAACGTTTATATTCTTGGAAGCGAACGAGTAATTCCACAACATATGTCGTGTCGTGCCAGTGGATACTCGGTCGTACGTTCTAAGATCCCTGACCAATTTCATTGGAACTGCGCCAGCAGGAACCCAGCAGGTGAGCGGGAAAATATCTTTTTCTGTCAGAAATGTGTTTCTTCATTGTTAATATCTCATGAAATGTTCGTATTTGATGCTGACCGAGAGTGGTTAACAGTTTTCAAGTGGTCCTGTTGTTGTGACTCAAAATTGCTTCTTGTTCTCAGAGGGGAAAATTGAAATTTTCACATCTAATAAGCAAGTCGAGGCAAAGATGCCTGGTTCCGAGAGTTTGAATGTTTTTCCAGAAAAATACATGAAACGAAACATGTGTTGCCGTAATTTTTTTAGTCTCCAGAGTTTTTTCTTCTTCTCGGAACTATCTCACAATATCATGCAAATGACGGAAAAGTGTTCAATGATGAATCATCAGAGAACAAAGTACTTCTGTATTGATTGTTCACTTCATTAAAAGGAAAGTCTGTACCATGCATTGAAACTTCCGAGGGAAAAAAGTAACGTATCTGTAGACTTTCACTCACACACACTTGGTTAACAAATCGAAATGGGAATGCTAAAACCAAAAATAATTTCCCCCGGCAAAATGCATCACAAGCTCTTGTCGAATCCCGAGTGCTGAGTTTATGGACCAATTGTTTCGGAGACAACGGCAACTAAATGCCTGGGTTGATGATGACATAAAAATGATTCTGTCAGGGGTTTTTTAAAATAAGAAAATCTGCGCAAAATATTTATTAATGATCAAGACAAATTGTGAACATTTTCTTGAAATTGTCTTCAAAGTGCGGCAGCACAGCAAAGCTCTTAGGTTTATACATTCATTTATTTATCATGCACATGTAATGCTGACATACACACCCAGAGAATACACTGATTTATTTAATAGACTGGCATAATAGTCTATTCGTGAGCTTAGCAAACCACTGTCAACTGCGTATTCTTTGATTCTCGTCAAACTTCGAAAAAAGTTATATCCATTCGTTGTACCGGAGGCCTTTATGGCAGTCTAATTAGTGTTCTGCTGTACAAAATACTAATGAACTGCAATGGTTATGTAGGTTTCATTACTTGATGAGTTTATTTTGTCTCACTGGTCTCTGCTGTGGTTATCCATTTGGCTCTAAAACTCTCCCGATCGAAAGCCATTAGAGACAGCAGATGTTATACGTCGTGGCAATGGCGACGTTATTTGGATAAATCTAAAATAATTTTTACAAAGAAGGAAAATGCGATATTCTGTACCTCTATGACGCTTCTTTGGGTGTGATGTTTTTATTTTGTGTTGGCTTCAGGTTGTCATGGCAGCAGAGAGGGACCTTGATCTGGGACGTCATCACGCCACGCTGGACGCCGTCATTGCGGTGGAGATCGTCATCCTCATTCTCATCGTCGTCATCAATTCATTCATCATCGCCATCTTCGCCTCCCACAGGAGACTGCGGGTCAGCAGCAACCTGCACGTCATGCTGATTTGTATCACAGGTAGGTGTCCAGGCAGGGAAAAGCAACAAACCAGCGCCAACAAGAAAACAAACCTGCGCTACCTTCATAATGAACGACGACCAATCAGGGTCAATTAGGGGATCTTACACAGGAAAAGGGCTTACAATTTCCGTTTGTCGGACTGAAGACTGCCATGCGGGTTCTAGAAACGCAGGAGGTACTCCGACGTGCCAGACTGCCAGGCATAGAGGTCTTGATCATGCTGGCCCCGCTGAGATGGACTGGCCATATGAGAATGGATGACAACCGCCTACCAAAGCACCTCCTCAGTGCAGAACTAACTCATGGCTCACGTCGGCAAGGTGGTCCAACCAGACGTTACAAGGACACACTCAAAAACACAATGCGGTCTGGAGGCAGCTCGCTTACAAGGGCATCAAGGCCTTTCAAGTGAAGCGCCTGGCCAGCCTCGACCGGAAACACCAGGCCAGAAAAGACAGATGTCCCTGCACATCAGAGTTGGGTCTGTGGTTCCACATGAGACGACACTGACGTCATCTTCGCAGCGCGAAGGACTGCGGTGATGATAGAAACGCAGTGATCTGCAAGAGAGCGCCTCTTTGTCTTGGCCTTTACACGGCAATCCCAGACCGTCACGCCACACGTCTGTCGGAGTACCTGTCCAGCCTGCTGCATCACACTAGCTCCTTTGTGCTGAGTGCCAGTCCAGTGCACCGTCAAGTATTTACGTACATTTATTTTACAAGAAAGATCGATCAAGGTTCTTTACACAAGCATGTCTGCAGACTCTTATTAAACTGCAAACCGTATAATTATTCTTGCCCTCTGCCCGAAGACGTGACTCATGTTTGGAACGACAGTAGTCCAAGTATTGCCCCGACCGTGCCTGTCTGCCGTCCGTCCGCCTGTCCGTTCACCAGCTGTCTGTGTGACTGTGAGTGTGTGTGCGCGCGCGTGTGTGTGCGTGTGTGTGTTTGTTTGTTTTTTGTGTAAAAAGGTACATTCATACCTACTGCATGACTGCCAGTACCAATTTATCCTCGACGTGCAAGTCATCCGATGAGTGACCATTTGTCACCTGCTTTGTCTTGGCTACCGTCTGCAAAATCAGGCGCGTCATCAATCTCTACACTCGCATTTCTGACTTGTGGCCAAAACCCATCTCTACACTCGCCTTTCTGACTTGTGGCCAAAACCCATCTCTACACTCGCCTTTGTGACTTGTGGCCAAAACCCACCATTACACTCGCCTTTGTGACTTGTGGCCAAAACCCATCTTACACTCGCCTCTCTGACTTGTGGCCAAAACCCATCTCTACACTCGCCTTTGTGACTTGTGGCCAAAACCCACCATTACACTCGCCTTTGTGACTTGTGGCCAAAACCCATCTTACACTCGCCTTTCTGACTTGTGGCCAAAACCTATCTCTACATTCGCCTTTCTGACTTCTGGTCAAAATCCATCTCTACACTCGCCCTTTTGAAGTGTGGCCAAAACCCATCTCTACTCTCGCCTTTGTGACTTGTAGCCAAAACCCATCTCTACACTCGCCTTTGTGACTTGTGGCCAAAACCCATCTCTACACACGCCCTTTTGAAGTGTGGCCAAAACCCATCTCTACACTCGCCTTTCTGACTTGTGGCCAAAACCCATCTCTACACTCGCCCTTTTGAAGTGTGGCAAAAACCCATCTCTACACTCGCCCTCCTGACTTGTGGCAAAAACCCATCTCTACACTAACCCTCCTGACTTGTGGCAAAAACCCATCTCTACACTCGCCTTTCTGACTTGTGGCCAAAACCCATCTCTACACTCGCCTTTGTGACTTGTGGCCAAAACCCATCATTACACTCGCCTTTGTGACTTGTGGCCAAAACCCATCTCTACACTCGCCTCTCTGACTTGTGGCCAAAACCCATCTCTACACTCGCCCTCCTGACTTGTGGCCAAAATCCATCTCTACACTCGCCTTTCTGACTTGTGGCCAAAACCCATCTCTACACTCGCCTTTGTGACTTGTGGCCAAAACTCATCTCTACACTCGCCTTTCTGACGTGGCCAAAACTCATCTCTACACTCGTCCTTCTGACTTGTGGCCAAAATCCATGTTTACACTCGCCATTCTGACTTGTGGCCAAAACCCATCTCTACACTCGCCCTCCTGACTTGTGGCCAAAATCCATGTCTACACTCGCCTTTCTGACTTTTGGCCAAAACCCGTGTCTACACTCGCCCTCCTGACGTGTGGCCAAAATCCATGTCTACACTAGCCTTTGTGACTTGTGGCCAAAACCCGTGTCTACACTCGCCTTCCTGACGCGAGCCAAAACCCATGTCTATACTCGCCTTTCTGACTTGTGGCCAAAGCCCCATGTCTACACTCGCCCTCCTGACGTGTGGCCAAAACCCATGTCTATACTCGCCCATCTGACTTGTGGCCAAAGCCCCATGTCTACACTTGCCTTTCTGACTTGTGGCCAAAATCCATCTCTACACTCGCCCTCCTGACTTGTGGCCAAAATCCATGTCTACACTCGCCATTCTGACTTGTGGCCAAAATCCATGTCTACACTCGCCTTTCTGACTTTTGGCCAAAATCCATGTCTACACTCGCCATTCTGACTTGTGGCCAAAATCCATGTCTACACTCGCCATTCTGACTTGTGGCCAAAATCCATGTCTACACTCGCCTTTCTGACTTTTGGCCAAAACCCGTGTCTACACTCGCCCTCCTGACGTGTGGCCAAAATCCATGTCTACACTAGCCTTTGTGACTTGTGGCCAAAACCCATGTCTATACTCGCCCATCTGACTTGTGGCCAAAGCCCCATGTCTACACTCGCCTTTCTGACTTGTGGCCAAAATCCATCTCTACACTCGCCTCTCTGACTTGTGGCCAAAATCCATGTCTACACTCGCCATTCTGACTTGTGGCCAAAATCCATGTCTACACTCGCCATTCTGACTTGTGGCCAAAATCCATGTCTACACTCGCCATTCTGACTTGTGGCCAAAATCCATGTCTACACTCGCCTTTCTGACTTTTGGCCAAAACCCGTGTCTACACTCGCCCTCCTGACGTGTGGCCAAAATCCATGTTTACACTAGCCTTTGTGACTTGTGGCCAAAACCCGTGTCTACACTCGCCCATCTGACTTGTGGCCAAAGCCCCATGTCTACACTCGCCCTCCTGACTTGTGGCCAAAACCCATCTCTACACTCGCCTCTCTGACTTGTGGCCATAACCCATCTCTACACTCGCCTCTCTGACTTGTGGCCAAAACCCATCTCTACACTCGCCTCTCTGACTTGTGGCCATAACCCATCTCTACACTCGCCTCTCTGACTTGTGGCCAAAACCCATCTCTACACTCGCCTCTCTGACTTGTGGCCATAGCCCATCTCTACACACGCCTTTCTGACTTGTGGCCATAACCCATCTCTACACTCGCCTTTCTGACTTGTGGCCATAACCCATCTCTACACTCGCCTCTCTGACTTGTGGCCATAACCCATCTCTACACTCGCCTTTCTGACTTGTGGCCAAAACTCATCTTTACACTCGCCTTTCTGACTTGTGGCCAAAACTCATCTTTACACTCGCCTCTCTGACTTGTGGCCAAAACCCATCTCTACACTCGCCTCTCTGACTTGTGGCCATAGCCCATCTCTACACTCGCCTCTCTGACTTGTGGCCATAACCTATCTCTACACTCGCCTCTCTGACTTGTGGCCAAAACCCATCTTTACACTCGCCTTTGTGACTTGTGGCCAATACCCGTGTCTACACTCGCCCTTCTGACTTGTGGCCAAAACCTATCTCTACACTCGCCCTTCTGACTTGTGGCCAAAACCTATCTCTACACTCGCCTCTCTGACTTGTGGCCATAGCCCATCTCTACACTCGCCTCTCTGACTTGTGGCCAAAACCCATCTTTACACTCGCCTTTGTGACTTGTGGCCAATACCCATCTCTACACTCGCCCTTCTGACTTGTGGCCAAAACCCATCTCTACACTCGCCCTTCTGACTTGTGGCCAAAACCCATGTCTACACTCGCCTCCTGACTTGTGGCCAAAACTCATCTTTACACTCGCCTTTCTGACTTGTGTCCAAAACCCATCTCTACACTCGCCGTTCTGACTTGTGGCCAAAACCCATCTCTACACTCGCCTTTGTGACTTGTAGCCAAAACCCATCTCTACACTCGCCTTTCTGACTTCTGGTCAAAATCCATCTCTACACTCGCCTTTCTGACTTGTGGCCAAAACCCATCTCTACACTCGCCTTTCTGACTTGTGGGTAAAACGCATCTCTACACTCGCCTTTGTGACTTGTAGCCAAAACCCATCTCTACACTCGCCTTTGTGACTTGTAGCCAAAACCCATCTCTATACTCGCCCATCTGACTTGTGGCCAAAGCCCCATGTCTACACTCGCCCTCCTGACTTGTGGCCAAAACTCATCTCTACACTCGCCTTTGTGACTTGGGGCCAAAACCCATCTCTACACTCGCCTTTGTGACTTGTGGCCAAAACTCATCTTTACACTCGCCTTTCTGACTTGTGGCCAAAACCCATCTCTACACTCGCCTTTCTGACTCGTGGCCATAACCCTTCTCTACACTCGCCCTTCTGACTTGGGACCAAAACCCATGTCTATACTCGCCCTTCGGACTTGGGACCAAAACCCGTGTCTGCACTCGCCCTTCTGACTTGGGACCAAAACCCGTGTCTACACTCGCCCTTCTGACTTGGGACCAAAACCCATGTCTACCCTCGCCCTTCTGAAATATGTCCAAAATCCATGTCTACCCTCGCCCTTCTGACTTGGGACCAAAACCCGTGTCTACACTCGCCCTTCGGACTTGTGGCCAATACCCATCTCTACACTCGCCCTTCTGACTTGTGGCCAAAATCCATCTCTACACTCGCCCCCCTGACTTGTGGCCAAACCCATGTCTACACTCGCCCTTCTGACTTGGGACCAAAACCCATGTCTACACTCGCCTTTCTGACTCGTGGCCATAACCCATGTCTACACTCGCCCTTCTGACTTGGGACCAAAACCCATGTCTACACTCGCCTTTCTGACTCGTGGCCATAACCCATGTCTACACTCGCCTTTCTGACTCGTGGCCATAACCCATGTCTACACTCGCCTTTCTGACTCGTGGCCATAACCCATGTCTACACTCGCCCTTCTGACTTGTGGCCAAAATCCATCTTTACACTCGCCTTTCTGACTCGTGGCCATAACCCATGTCTACACTCGCCTTTCTGACTTGTGGCCAAAACCCATCTCTACACTCGCCCTTCTGACTTGGGACCAAAACCCATGTCTACACTCGCCCTTCTGAAATATGTCCAAAACCCGTGTCTACAATCACCCGTCGGACTTGTGCATAAAACCCATCTTTACACTCGCCTTTCTGACTTGTGGCCAAAACCCATCTCTACACTCGCCCTTCTGACTTGTTGCCAAAACTCATGTCTACACTCGCCCTTCTGACTTGTGGCCAAAACTCGTGTCTATACTCGCCCTTCTGGCTTGTGAGGAAAAAAAAAACATGTCTACACTCGCCTTCTGACTTATGACCAAAACCCTTGTTTACACTCGCCTTTGTGACTTGTGACCAAAACCCATTTGTACACTCGCCTTTGTGATTTGGGACCAAAACCCGTGTCTACACTCACTCTTCTGACCTGTGGCCAATGGAAAGCAGTCTTCACCGTGTGGATGCCAATGCCACATGCAAAATTGCCTGGAAAAACCCTTCTTCTTCGTATGATCATTAACAATCTCATCAATATGGAAAATCATGGTTGCTGGCTATGAGATAACATGATTACAAGATCGAAGACGAAGTACATCAGACGATGACATCGCATTCTCTGCATTTTGTTTTTGTTTGATTGTTTGTTCACACTCCCCCCCCCCCCCCCCCCCCCCCCCCCAAGTTTGTGATCTGCTCCGGCAACCAAAAAGCACAAATCGCTCCAGTTGCATTTTCCCAGTACAGACAAGCAAGAAGCAGTCATACGAAAAATTATTTGATTGCTCATTTGCATATTTTGAGGAGTCTGTAGGTTATTACCGGACAAATGTCCAGAATTTTTTGTCGTATCATACACGAAGAAGCGTCAATATGCCGTTCATGGCCGCTCTCTGAATTATTTACCTTGAATTGATCCAGATTGCATCGAGGCACAAAAGTTTCGACAAAATTGTCTACATGTGATTTAGGGTTGCTTTCATCTCTTTGAAAAATTTCCCGTGCCGTTTGAGATGTCACCATGGTATGTTCTATTAAGTGAAAAAACTGGTGTGATGTCTGTATCGTCAGATACTTCGTCTAACACCAACTTCTTCACCAACTCCCGCGCCAGGACGCAGCCCTGTTCTCTCGGACTTTCACCTTGCCCATTGTGATCGGCCGTTGCCTAGTGGCCCGCCTCGCCGTGGCTGGTACGCGAGAAATTATTTGCCAACTAGGAAAGCTAAGCGACGCGCCCTTGATGACGTGCTGCGTCAGACGCCGTCCAACAGCGGTGGACGGTCACTCGCCCTAGCTTACCTGCGCCAAGAGAGACAAAGAAGCGGTCTTCGTGGCTAGGCAACTCTTTATTCAGAGCAACTTGTTCTTTCAAGGTGCCGTCCTGGGAAGATACATCTGCCTGCGGGCAAAGACGGGGTTGGATCAATGGGTCCTGTTTGGCCCGAACACGTAGATAAATCTTGATGGCAAGGATAAATCGTTGAACAAAAATCTGAAAAAAGCAGCAAGGCATGGGGCGCGACATTCGTGCATTTCTGCCGTGATATTTGTGGGCGGAGTGGTGTTTTTGTTTCCGGCGAGGCACGCGCGCCAATGAAAAATCCTTACAAGACAGTCTTCCACGGTTCATGACACAAACAGGAATGCTTTGTATAAAAGCTTCATCGATTTGGGCTGAGAAATGATGGGCCGAAGGAGACGAGTCCGCAAAACGAATCTCTATGTTTGTTCTATTGATTCCGAATCCGTCTGATTGAAGTGAGGCGACTCGGATCCTTGGGGAAAATTAGTTCAAGATGGATATAGGATTTTCATTGATGACACTGCCTCAGCCCTCGCCACCGTGTCAACGCCCTTGTGAAAAAAGATCATCATGAGTTGTTTCCGTGTTCACCTCTAGTCTTTGGTAGCATACTGTTGACCTTATGCAAGTAAACAGGGCCAAACAAAAAATGATGGAACGTTTGCACCTGTGCCTATGCAAATTCGTTGCACGAATTCTTGTAGAGAATCGGTCGTCCACAGTGGCCTGAATCTTGAAAGGGTATTACTAGAACCTTGATGCTTGCCAGTCAACATTCGTGGCACCTTGTTCATGTTTGATGATTCTATGTCAGAATAATTCTGATTAGATTTTGTTGGGTTTAAAAAAATTGACAGGTCAACGAGCGCCTTAAAATTAGATGTGGATGTTCACAGGCAAAGACGTTATTTGTACGTGTGCCGTTGGGTCAGCATCGGTTTGTTATGTCTGGCTAAAGCGACGGCACCTCAGTTAAAGCTGACCCTTGTAGAAATATTGAGATCATATGACTGAAACTCAAGATTTCCTGTTCCAAGGTGTTCCTGGCAGCCTTTCCCTGTAGGTGGGGAGAAAATTTAATCCACCACGTCTCCCTACGCGATTCGTGAGAGGCGAATAATTAGGGATTTCGTGACTCGATTTGCTTTTACTATATATAACCTGCACTCGAGATTTTTCATGATCAATGGTCTTAAATAGCCAGAGAGGCGGATAGGCCGTAAATCTCCATCCATCTATCCATTCATCCATCCATTCATTCTCTGGCTGTCTAACAGGAGATCGACAGATGATTGATTCGTCTACTGGGTCTTTTGGCAAATGACATTCTCTGAAGTCTGGGCAATCATCTACGCGGGGTCATGTCAAGAGGCCGAGTGATACCTCAGCTTGACCGAAAGCGTGTGGGCAATGACTGTGATCATCCCATCACTGAACAAACGAACAGTTTGCTCCCTGCAATGGCCGGATTTTCAACTCGTGTTACATGCTTGCTGACGTCAATATTCGGAGCACGGGAAACTTCTGTGGGGGTCGGTTTGCTTCCAGCTTGCTCTTTCTAGATAGATTGATGGGTGTACCAAAAAAATAAAAACATGAGTGAGTGGTTGTTTTGTTGTTGTTGCTGCTGTTGAGTGCAATGTGTAAATTTGTGGAATCCCTTCCATTAATGGACCACACAAGTGGACTCGCCGGAGGAAAGGGGTGCGATGTTGGTCGTGTAATTCGCAGTGACTTTCATTCAGAATGACAACCAAATTCTTACGTGCTCGCTAGCTCACATACGCAATCTTGGACTGTTATTCCGCCCACATAATGACAATTAAGTGTGAATAACTGACAAACTAGTGTACACAATGCGTTTTCAGCTGAATTGGGATACGATGAATATCATATTTGCAGCCGTCGTCAAGGCGATTTCGCCCTGTTTCGAGCACAAACGCCTATGTTAAAACGCAGCCAATCAGATGCCATGGCCCGCCAGCGGAGCGGGGTCCGCACCCCTTTCCTCGGACGAGTGCACTAATGTGTTCCATTAGTGGAAGGGATTCCAATTTTTTAAATCATGTATTTCGTGTTTGCACTCTACCCCCAGACCTGCTGGTGGGGGCGCTGCTCATGCCGCTGCACCTGGCCCTGGAGATGAGGGTGCTGGAGCTGTCCCAATGGCTGTGCCGCTTCCTGGAGTTCCTCAAGTACTTCACGCTCACCAGTAACATCTACTGCGTGGTTCTCATCTCCGTGGAGCGTCTCCGCGTCGTCATGGCAACACAGGCTGTGAGAAGAGGGTGTTTCGGCTGGCAGGCTGCGCGCGCAGCCTGCATTTTTCTTCTAGGAGCCATCTACGGTGGCTGCGTATCATCCCAGTACGCTAAGGTCATCGTCCCCTCCCAGCTAGAGGAAGGCAACTCCTCAACATACAGTGAGTTTCCAAACGCGATTGGCTGGGTAGGTTGGTGGTTCGTTAGTTGGTCGGTTGGTTGGTTTGTTAGTCGGATGATTGGTAGGTTGGCTGATTGCTATTACTGTGTCTTTTTATTCCTCCTCTTCTGTTGGCATTTACAGATTAGTCCTTTAGTCTGGACCATGGAATGTGCACTATTCACAGTTTACCCATGGTATGTACACATTCCATGAATAATTGCTCGCCCTCAGATCTTCGGCGCAGTCATTACTCCATGTGCCACGCTACAACACCAAGAGATCTGGGGAGAGAGCATTCTCGTATGCTGGACCAAAACTCTGGAACGATATCCCAGACAGACTGAGGAAATCTCCTTCAATACAGACTTTCAAGTCACAGCTAAAAACTCTTTTATTCAAAGGGTGAACGTGTTGAGCGCCTTGAGCATGCCTTTGGGTGTGAGATTGGCGCTATATAAGAGCCAAAATACATACATACATACATACCATTGAATGTATACATTCCACTGTTTGAGCTATAGGATGTGTCCTCCTCTGACCAGGGATGGATGGATTGATGGATGGAGTTTAAGGGCCTATCAGCCTTGTAGGCTATATAAGGCCACAACGTTAAGAAACACCCATCTTTTAAAAAGTATTAAAACCCTTCACGACAGTGAGTTCTTATACAACCCATCTAATTAGTGACATGAAATCAATTAAATCGAGTCCCACTGCCCACCAGCCAGCAAAGGGTGTGTAGAGAAACACGAAGACGCATAAAGGGCGATAGGGCAAAACTTCACATCTCAATTTCCCTCGTCACCGACAAAACACTAAAGGGTAGGTGGATGGAGCCCAAGGGCTCATCAGCCGTGAAGGCCATTCAAGGCCACAACATACTGTCACTGAAAAAAAATGTGCAATTAAAAGATTACCTCAGAAGAGGTAAGTGGAGAAATATCGAAAACAATTAAGACATACATAGTACGACTCATAAACGAGAATAATACTCATAATCTATCAAACATTTTATCACAGCTAGAGGATCTTTTAAAATGTCAGACCGACTGCTCGACCCACTCTGTAGATGAGGAAATCGAGGGCACTCCACCAGAACGTGCCGCATGGTGATCCTGCACTGGTAGGTGCGGCACTTCGGTGGAGGCTCCGACCGCAACAAATAGGAGTGGGTCAGAACAGAATGGCTGATCCGGGAACGGCAGAGCACAACTTCCTCTCTTCTCGTGAGCAATGTGGGGGAGAGTCACTCACCCCCCACAGAAGCTATTTCATGAAGTTTGTTACGGGCCCTGCCGTCCCAGTCGGCCTGACACAGGTTAGAAATATATTTAGTAACATGGGGTACCAGGTCGCCCGCCAGGATCCTGCCCGGGGACATGGGAAGGGAGAGAGCAGACTTGGCAGCCTGATCTGCTCTCTCGTTCCCCGGGATGCCCATATGGCTAGGAACCCAGCAGAAGGCGACCCCACACTGTAGTCGACACAGATGAACAAAAATACCAAAAAAATAAGGAAAGGAATCTCCCTACTCCGCAGAGCCTGTAAGGCCGATAGCGAGTCAGAGACCACAAGGGTACGCGTTAGTCTCTTGCTATGGACTACGCCAAGAGCGGCCTCAAGTGTACTAAGTTCTGAGGAGTAGATCGAAGTCCCATCCGAAAGGCCAAAGCGCAAGACTGAGTCGCGAGTGACAACAGCTGCCGTCACACGATCTCCGTCTTTAGAACCATATGTATAAAGTGGGTAAAAATCTGCATAATTCGATAAAATTTCCTGGAATTCACTCTTGTAAGTGTGAGGGATGGCAGCACTCTTGACAATTTTTTAAAGATGCATTAAAACAACAATCTCAGGCATGAGCCATGGCGGTGACAGATACAAAGGATAGGTTAAAATGTTGTCCAACCGAACGTTTGCCGCCGCGATATCCTCCTCAACTCGTATCCCCAACTGGGGCATACAGCTGGGCTTGGCCGCGTAAAGGTGCGGAAACTTCGGCCGGACAACACAAGTATAAGTAGGATTGGTCGGGTTAGAACTCACACGAAGGATGTATTGCAAGGCAAGCTTGCGCCTACGTAAATGAAGTGGAGGCTCGCGCGCCCCCGCATAATTATAAACTCTCCACAGGAGAAGTGCAGAAGGCACCGAGGACTGATCGTAAACCCTGATGGTGTATTGGGTCAAGCATCGACAAGTACGACTTGCGAGCTTACCCATACACAAAACAACCGTAATCTAGTTTGGAGCGTACCAAGGCACGATAGAGTAGTATTAAAACACTGCTACCTCCTCCCCAGTGAGAGTGAGCAACAACTCTTAGGTTGAGTGCCTTGGTACATTTGATACGTAAATATTTAAGATGCGGTATAAAAGTTAAACGCCTGTCGAAGAGGCTATGACCAGGTACCACCCACCCTACCCCTTTCCTACGGCAAGAGCTTGGTCTACTACACCTTCTTCTCCACCCCACTTCACCCCCACACCTTTCCTGATAGTTTATCACTACTATTCTGGGGGTGGGGGTTGAGGGATCTGGTACACCCATGCAAAATGTGCAAGATGAACTGTCCAAGCTGCTTAAGTGGAATCATTTGTAGCGCAAAAGTAATATATAAACAATTCAAGCGACTTGCCAATTTTCAGCCACACATGAAGGGATATAACTCATGGAAAGTAAACTGCAATGACGAATATTTACATAACTCATGGTAAGATGAGAAAAGAAAGTACAGAAGTGAAAAAGAAATGTACGTACAGGCAGTTCATGCCATTTAGTTATTTGCGTTTGAAATGCTCGTAGTAACTGAT
Source organism: Theodoxus fluviatilis (assembly GCA_034096865.1). Lineage (NCBI taxonomy): Eukaryota > Metazoa > Mollusca > Gastropoda > Cycloneritida > Neritidae > Theodoxus > Theodoxus fluviatilis. The sequence goes on along the minus strand of JAWQFJ010001873.1, from coordinate 148,660 downwards.
CGCACTGATAGAGTCCTTTGAGTTTCCACATTCAGGAAACCATCGCCCTGCCGACCTCAAACTCCACTGCAATACCAGATATCTATGCACCGCCTCTGATGGCATCGATCAGTCTTTTCTTTCTCAGCAAGCGTGAGAATCTTCAATATTCTGTCTGTATTCGGCATCGCCATCGTCGGTAAGTGCCGTTATGCAACAAGAGATTGCAGTCACAGCTGACTGAACTGCACTATGTGCGCTGAATAAAAACCGCTGGCGCTGAACCTCCAGGTTTTGGCATTTAAAAAAAGAGAAGATCGGGTTCGAACCCGCAACCTCTCGAGAAAAGTGAGGGGAAAACACACACACACACACACACACACACACACACACACACACACACACACACACACACACACACACACACACACAAAGACAAAAAACCAGGTCGGGTTCGAACCCACAACCTCTCGAAAAAAGAGAGAGAAAAAAAGTTTCAGCGCAGAATAGAGCCTGGTCACGCATGACCAAGAGTCCAATGCTCTACCAAATGTGCCATTGGAGAACTCGTATGACTGAGTGTTTGTAAAGCATTTATAACGTTCTTTACCGTGGCCACACTAGCAGCTAAATCTCAACCGGCTGAATAAAAGCAAAGAAGTCTGCGCGGGGGTGAGTCTCAGATCTGCATTTAAAATTGAACATTACTGCTCATTGCTCGTGCAAGGCTGGGTAAGTGTTTTTTTTAAATCATTTATTTGTTACATGTTTGATGGAGTAACCTAAGCTCGCATTCCAAAATTGTAGAACCTACTGTTGAAGTGTTGTGTGTGGAGCCAAAAAGCTTGCGCAACTGTCCTTCGCACTGACTGTCCTTTGCACGGACTGTCCTTTGCACTAACCGTCCTTTGCATTAACTGTCCTTCACACCGACTGTTCTATGCACTGACAAGGAGATAGTCACGAAGGAGAGGAGGGGAAGTGCGCTTTCTACAGTGGGTAAAGATCTAGCAGACCGCTCCAAGTTTTTGTCGCGCTCACCAGTGCTTCGGACACGTGCCGGTCATTCTGTGCACTGGTCAGTGTGAAAGTGCATAGGACAGTCAGTGCATCGGACAGTCAGTGCACAGAACAGTCAGTGTGAATGACAGTTAATGCAAAGGACAGTCCGTGCATAGGACAGTCAGTGCGAAGGACAGTTGCGCAAGCTTTTTGGCTCCACACACAACACTTCAACAGTAGGTTCTGCAATTTTGGAATGCGAGCTTAGGTTACTCCATCAAACATGTAACAGATAAATGATTATAAAAAAAACAACACTTACCCAGCCTTGCACGAACAATGAGGATGGTTGATCTTCTGCTTTTTTCGCATTGATCTGAAGCACTGAGCTGTCACCTCCACCGTTTAATCCTCTTGCTCATAGATCTTAATTTCGTCTAAATAACATGAGTAGTATTTATTCATACCCCTGTCTATCACAGTCTGAGAAATCTTCTCACTGTCTGGCAAAAATGAGACACAGATGCTGTCCGGAATACAACGCAACGAGTCAGTCTGCGTTCGCGTGGAAGCCATTTTGCCGCCTGCATGTGTTACCACGCGAGCTACAGCGAGAAAGGGGCGTGGCTGTGGAGGGACTCAAGGCCACGCATTTTGCCATTCCGTCAAATGACATTTGAGGGGGTGGGGAGGGGGGGTTTCGAGTTTACGACCTAAATAAATCACTTTCTTTTCAAACCTCGATGCTGAAAATTTGATACATTCAACCAGTAAGTGTGCAAAATGGCAAAGAAATCCGTCCAGTAGTTTTTGAGAAATCAGCCGTTAAATCGAGACTGACAGACACACAGATAGTCGGTAGGACCTCCAATAAAGCTCATCTCAGCACAACGTAGACTGCCATTGTGACCAAACTATAAGTCCCCGCATGGAAAAAGGAGAGCGCACCAGTAACCATGGGGTTACAAATCGGAAAAAATAACAATGTGCTTAGTGACCCCTTGCTTCTTGCCGTTGTCAAACGGAAGTTTCACTTACTCAGCGGCGAACTTTCAGCTGTTCCACTTATCCAGTACTATCAGCAGTTGAAATTTTACTGTTTCCTGAAAGAAGTTCCACTGATTAGGATTTTCCACTTATAGCAACCTAGGACTGTACTTTTGTATGGCAGTCACCATCGGGTAGGGGATCTCCATTACCAGCTATCTCTGCATCACCCTCCCCTCCACCTTTCCTTCTTTTTCTTCCTCCCCCCTCTCCATTCTCCCCACCCCCTCCTCTGTCCATCATCCCTCTCTTGGCCATCTTTTTCGATCCTCTCTCCCCCTACCCCTTCTCTCTCTCTCTCTCTCTCTCTCTCTCTCTCTCTCTCTCTCTCTCTCTCTCTCTCTCTCTCACTTCTCACGCTTCTATCCCAAAGTTTCCCCAACTTCTCTTTTTTCCTACCCCAAGACCAACCCTTTTCAATTTTCTCTATAATCCCTTCGCTGCCCTCTATCCAACTATCCCTACCCCTTCCCTATTCTACAGGACTTGCCCTTCTTTAACCAGAACACACACCCTCCCGCCCACCACACCCTCCCTGCCCCCTGCCCATCTCCCTTTCCATTACAAGAGTTCGGCTCTATTCCTCTTACCAGGGAACAACTATACCAGTAGGCCACGTGTTTTCATCCAAAAGTAGTGAGCTCATTGATGTCTTTTCAACTTTTCGTGTAACACCATGCTCATACTGATTGTGGTATATCCTTTTGATTTACAACTCCCCAACCAACCAGTTCCCCACAAACAAGACGATAAAAACACCCTATGGTGTGAAATCGCATCCTAGGTCCGTTATTAACTCTGATCACCGTCCAGCCGTTCAACACAGCGGTGTTTGGTTTTCTTCGAACTCGATTGAGTCAGCTGTGCACATCGTGACAACAACATGTTTTTCCACTCTAAATGGCAAACAACGGAGAGATACAGTGATGCAGAACTGCACAATAATTTCGTATTTAGGCGTCAGGACATCCTACAACTGACAGATGAAGTAGCAGAAGCCACAGAAGTTTCAGTCGAAAGAGGCAAGGCCAGCATTAAGACATCTGGCTGAAAACTACCGCTACGTCACAATCAGGAACCCATCTGACAGGCTGTTCCAATAAGTATCTGAGGGACATGGAAAAATAGAACGTGCTCCTGTTGCGCAGCAACTCGACAGAAACACCGATCATGGGACTTGCAAGCACGACATTTCCATTGGAAACGGCATAGTTGCCAGACAATTGCCACGTCTGAGCATGTCCAGAACAATTTTTGTAACTTGCAAGCACATTTCCATTGGAAATGGCATAGTTGCCAGACAATTGCCACGTCTGAGCATGTCCAGAACAATTTTTGTACCTTGCAAGCACGACATTTCCATTGGAAACGGCATAGTTGCCAGACAATTGCCACGTCTGAGCATGTCCAGAACAATTTTTGTAACTTGCAAGCACATTTCCATTGGAAATGGCATAGTTGCCAGACAATTGCCACGTCTGAGCATGTCCAGAACAATTTTTGTACCTTGCAAGCACGACATTTCCATTGGAAACGGCATAGTTGCCAGACAATTGCCACGTCTGAGCATGTCCAGAACAATTTTTGTAACTTGCAAGCGCGACATTTCCATTGGAAACGGCATAGTTGCCAGAAAATTGCCACGTCTGAGCATGTCCAGAACAATTTTTGTAACTTGCAACCACGACATTTCCATTGGAATTGGCATAGTTGCCGGAAATGTGTTAATGTGTGAAGAGACCTTTACACAGAGGCAAACCACTTGCAAACAGAGGCCGGTGTAAACGTTTCAGCATTTGATATCTTTGTTTGTGTGGGGAAATGGCCCCCAGTGTGGCTACCACACACTTAGGCAGGCAAATGACCATCTAAATGGCAAACTGAGAATGTGTGGCAAGTTTCATTGCTGTCGGTTGTGGAATCTCTGAATATACCCTGGCAATGAATGAACAATGAACGCACGCACTCACACGCACGCACGCGTGTCGTCATGCACTTGCGGTTTGTGCAACTCGTTTTCTTTTTGTACGAAATAAGTTTTTGTACACAAAAGTTATATACATGTAGTTATCTCTGGCGAACTAGAAAGAACACAACCTTTATGCAGACCATTTCCTATCAATGGAAGATGACATGAAATGAATGGCTATATCTTTCTCTTAGGTGGAATATTGTTTCTCAGATGAGCTTCCATTGTCAAAAACGAGATGTACAACCCTGCAGCTATTGAAAGTGGTCGGATGATTCGATCTTTTGTTGGCTTTAAATCTAAAAGCCCAGACCTGTCAATAACTTGAGCCTTGAGGGTGTAATCTCTGCTGGCACGAAAACGAGACCCACTTGCCGGACGTTCCATGCTCGTTTGTATTGATTCCCGGCTCATTGTATCGATGGAAAGAAGTGCTTCTACGTTTTGGGTCGTTGTGCCACTAGCGTTACCTTGGCTATCGCCATAATGGACTTCCTGTCTGTTATTAGGGGGCTTGGCGATGATACATTTATCACGCACCCTCTGTGTTGATGCCGCTTTCCTTCCCCCAAGTTTCGCTTCTCCGCCACATCTTCACGTGTCCTTTAAGTGCGAAGCAGGACCGGCAGTGCTGTTTGTGAAAGCCCGACGTGGCCAACTCCAAAGGGACCGTTTCTCTTGCAGTGTTTTTCTCTGGTAAGTGCGTGCTGGAATGAGGTCGTTACAGAGTGAAGTGAAAACACATTTCGAACGACAGTATCTGATTTTGCGAGAGCAAGCATCTTCTGATATGTTTGCAGAGGACGCGAGAGTTTGTCCTGGGAGATTCCAGAGACACGTATCGACGCGCGCTAGCACCATCGAGGAGCTGAGCTCTTCAGGCGTATCTAGTGCTGCACCATCGTCACTGACTGCCTTAATTGGCTTTTTCGAATGCCATGCGATGGAGTGTCACAATTTCCTGAATTAGGAATGAAGTAGTTTGGGTGTCCACTTCTTAGTCGTCTCGCCATGCTCCAGTTTTGCAGAGGTCCCTTTGAAACGATAGCCGCTTCTTATCGCCCCCAGTTTGGACTTCGGCGGAATCGGGTCGAAATGCCGAAAGGCGATGATCTGGTAATCGCACTGCTTGCCTGATGGCAGAGCTGCCCTTGACAGGCTGCATGGGTTCTTGCACGAGGCCTTCTCGACACTGCCAGAGATGCTCTGAAAGGAAAACTCCTTCACCCAAATGGTTGAAGTGAAGTAATCTCGGAGCGATTTCAAAACAATTCGCTTGGTAGTTTTATCGGCGAGTACGTGCTCTCTGACGATAGAAGTCGTAGTCAACCCACACATCTCTCGGTTTGCAGTGTGGATTTTTGCTCTGTACTCGTCCCTTTTTCAAAGTTGTCCAGACAAAAGAGTTCTTGCGCAAATGTGCTTGTGTTTGTTTGTGCCTTTATCAACAACTAAGAGTTGGAAGGACAGTGACCCCTTCCTTCACTGCACTTTACGTCAAACTTCACAGGCACTGTAGCGAGCCCAAAAGTCAACCGTGCCAAAAAGTCGACAGAAGTCATCAGAGAGTAACTTCCCTTGTTGCTATTTATATAGACTTCGCTATCTCACGTGTTTTTGTGGGAAATATCTCCCGACAAACGACGGATTTGCTGCTGTATGAGACATTTTTGCAGGTGGGTTGCTTTTATTCATTCCGCAAACTATGTAGCGTGCCAAAAATTCCCCCGTGCAAAAGAGACGACGAAGTCATAAGGGATTTACTTCTCTTTTTGCTATTTGCTATCAACTACGCTGATCACAGATTTTGTGTGTGTGAAATCTCTCCCGACAAGCAATGGATTTGCTGCTGTACGAGCTATTTTGCAGGTGGATTGTTTTTATTCATCCTGTATATAACAATTACACGCTATGATACAGAGATTTCCCACAAAAACACGTGCGATCAGCAGGGTCTATCATTTTTGCAAATAGCAACAAGGGAGGTAAATCACTGATGACTTCCGCCGTCTCTTTTGCACGGGCAAATGTTTTTGCACGCTATGTAATTTGCAGTACGAACAAAAAAACAACCCATATGCAAAAAATAGCTCCTACAGCGGTAAATCTGTCGCTTGTCGGGAGAGAGTTTCCACAAAAGCACGTGCGATAGCGGAGGGAGGTAACTCTCTGATGACTTCCGTCGACATTTTTTGCACGGTCGACCTTTTTGCACGTTAAAGGCAGGCTGCGGCAGCGGGCCAATCATGACCCTGCAATACACCATGTATGCATACTTCGCTTGTTGTCAATGGTAATCAAACGTTGGCCCTTGAGTTGTTCGACTCCCTCTGTCATTGCCGCACTTTTAAGGAAATGCACTCGTCGGCCGGTTCAACCCAACAGGCTGTATAGATGCCGCATGCCGTAAAAAAGAAGAAGTATAAAAACATTTCTGTAGGACATGAAAGGTCTTCTGGCCCTTTGTTCTTAATCAACAAGCTCAGAAGAGAACACACGCACTTCACATCCTTCATTCACCAACAGTTACTACCCTCAGACATTCCTATCCTGACCTTAGTCAACTCCTCAAACACAGAACCCCATCACACACACAAACGCTCGCTGCCCTGTGTACTAACGCACACACGCACACACACACACGCACACACACACACACGCACACACACAGGGGTGAGGGTAGGAGATGGGGGGGGGGAGAGAGAAACGCACACGCAATCACACAGCCCCCCCCCCCCCCCCCTCCCCCGCTCCCGCCCACACACACGCATAGGCCTACGCTTACACGCGCGCGCGCGCGCGCGCACACACACACACACACACACAAACACACACACATGCACACACACACACACACACACACACACACACACACACACACACACAAACACACACACACACACACGTAAAAGCACATTCCACAAAAGCGCACGCGCGCATGCACGCGAGCGCGTATACACACACAAACATTGACTATACATAAAACACGCACGCACACACGCAGGTACGCGCGCGCGCATGCACACACACGCACACCACACTCACGCACACATACACACACACAGGTACACACGCAGGAACACATACGCGCACTCATGCATCCACCATCCCCCCCAACACTCACACAAACACACGCACACGCGTGTATACGGGGAAAATTAAATGTGCTGGATCATGGACAATTAGCCTTAGTTCTGTGTTGGAATTCGTCAACACGATATTATTTTCAGAATCGATTGATTAGTCGAGATATAGACAAGTGAGCTGCACTTCTGGTATGGCCAGGAAATAGCTGTGCACAATCATGTTTTCACTATTGAACATGCGTATTGCTTTTATTAAATACGAGAGAATATATCGAGACCATTATAGAATACAAGTAAGTTCAAGCTAAGGGATCTATAGTCACCACTTAAGGCGGAGCGATTGTTCTTGTCATGTATACAAGTAAGGAAGCAAACAAACATTTTCACGCATTTCTTCTATTTGTATAATTCACTCCTGTGTCTTATTATCCCGTTCAATCTATTGTCTGTGTCTCAGATTTTTTTTTCTTTCAACATACTGGCAGCCCTTGTCATCCATTTTTCCTTTCCTTCCTGCCTGCAGGTCACGAGGACGAGTTCTGTGGCTTCACACAGCATGGCGTGCACGTGATCATCGTCAGTGTAGACTTCGTGCTGCTCAGCGCCTTGCCTGTGCTGCTGACGACGGTCATCTACGCCCTCATTGTGAGCCGTGCCCGGGTTCACATGGCCACCGTCAACAGCCAGCACGTGGCCAGGGCAGCCAAACAAAGGCACGTGCACCTCGTGCAGCTGGCTGTGACCCTTGTGTCGCTCTACGCCTTCTGCCAGGTCCCCATCCGCATCTGGAGCCTGGTGGTGGTGCGTACTCCAGTCTGCCCCTTCGTCTTGTATGGATTTAGTAAAGGAGATTTTTTTTTCTTTAAAAGGACGGAGCGAAACGGATTGCACGTCCGTGTGCCATATCTATCTCTACGACACATATAGTTGCTTTGCTGAAAACTGTCCTTGAACTCCAAAAGCACGAGATGAGGGAATTTGAATATTGAAGGAATGTGATTATTTTCATCACGTCTGTATAATCTCTTGTCACTCTCATCTACTTTTGACCCTCCACACTATAAAGCAGCAAGTGTGGTGCTGCATAATGTCAGCATGATAAGTAATCTTGGACATTTTTTTGTTTTGTCTTTAATTTCCTGCTACTCCAGTTCATCTCAGTTCCTCTATACCCCTTTAAACCTTTGCCTTGCCCTACCAAAACCTATTTTTAAAAAGTAACTTTTGCACGGGCTTTTCCAGATCCCCTTGATATGCAATGGCCAGTTTTGAGTCACACTCCTGATGTTTGCACAGTGTGGACACTTTCCAATTTCTAAACTCACGAAACTTCAGACGACTGCGACATTAATAAATAAGTGCAGACAGTGACATTCGGTATTTGGGATACAGGAGGGACCGTAGACATAGCTCGACAATTGTGTTCGACTTTTCAATCACACAAATTGAGGGCTGACGTCCCCATCAGATCTACCTGTCTTCCTCTGGGATCTCCCCCTGTGGGTTGGGGGTTTAGAATTGACCCACCGCGTCTCCTACTCGATTCGTAAGAAGCGAATAAATAGGGACATCGTGACTTCATTTGCGTTTACTCTAAACAATTACAGTAATGTTTGTACTTAATGAACTTATATAACCTTCAAAGGCTGATAAGCCGTAAAACACCATCCATCCATCCATCCATCCATCCATCCATCCTCCGAGATGGAAACGTGACTGCCCCATGCCTTGCAGGTGGGGCGACCTGAGCTGGAGTCGGGGACGGAGGCGGTGACGGACTCGCTAGTGCTGCTGGCCTTTTGCAACAGCTGGCTGTCCTCCCTGGCCTACGCCGCCTTCCATCGGGACTTCGTGCACGCCTTGCGGCGCCTGGTCCCCGCCTGCCGCGTCCACCCCCTCACTGGTGGCACGTCTGGACCACGCACTACGTCATTGCCTCTCGAGGTGGCGTCCCCAAACGTGGTCCAGGAGCAGAATCCCTCGGCAGTTTATTAGGCAGCATTTCCAGTAACAGCTCGCGGTAGCTCCGAGGCGGAACCCTGAAACAGGACTCAACGGTATTGTCTCGAAACAGGACTGACCCGGAATTCAAGTCGATAATCTTCAGCAAGGGCACAAAGAAGAGCCCTGAGGTAACGTGTTCTGGAGAATGTAGCTATGCTGAGGTCTGTGAATTAAAATATCGCATTCTCCAATTGCTCAGCAGGTAAAAACCGATGCCCAGACACTGAAGTGCTTTAATACGGACCATATATCTAAGACAAGAATCCAAAAGTCTTCACGTCACCTTTCTTTGTTAAGAGACAATTTGCAATCTGCCACAAAAGCCAGAGGACAGTTCCTCTCTTCTCTCAACTCACCACGAATGACCAAGTGAACAGTTAGCTCCAAAAGGTGAAGGCGCCTTAATTTCTTGAGAGCGGAAAGTTCCTCAATGGAGCTGTTTAATCACTGAAATCCTCTGCAGATGTGGATCATACTTTTCATTTCTTTTTTGCTCGAAGCCTTGGCTTCCAACGACGTACATAGCTTTTGGGATAGAGGAAGCTGGTGGTAGTAATGTTCGAGCTCTTGGGCTCGAGGCTTGATGGTAGAAGAGCGCAGGTATGAGACAAGTCGTACCTGCTTACCACAGCTTTACTCATCCATGGGTGCAGGAGCTGCTGGCTGGTCCGAGGCTAGATGGTAGTGGCCTGGACAAGGCTAAGACCGTGGTGACAGTAGCCTTTGGCAAAACCACTCTCTACACTGAGTATGCAGCCTGATCATTTAGCAAACACGAGCGCATGCATGATTGGCCAAGTATTCCAAATAACAATGCATTGCAAATGAGAGAGGGTGTTGTACGAAATACACGGACGCTTTAGGAAGCAGTACAGCCAGTTAGAGGATGGCAAAACATTCTAACCAATGAAAATGCTTCAGAGATGCGAGGGAATTTCGATTTTCGTTTAGTGAAGACGACCCAGTTTCGTGACTGCTGGATGAACCTAGACCTGGGGGCCTGAGAGAGATGCCATAGCAATTAGGTCTGGGTCTAGTGAGATGGGAGAATGCAGGCTGTTGAAGTTGCTAGATGACAATTGCAGTGGCGCCTAAAGCGCGCCCTACTTCAATGAACATTTGGGGCTGAGCTGGAGCTGTACTCCGAACTGATAGGGAACAGGGCCGGGGCTCAAGGAATGTTCCTGTTGTCCGCCACGTCCTCAAAAACAGTGCTGCAGATCTGAATGTCGGCCCGCTGCTCTGGAGGATGGTGGCGCGGACTTCCCGGCGCAGCCTGCACGAAATGGTATATAAGGCTCACGTACCCTGCCACCTAGCATTTGTCTCAGCTTTAAAAGCAGTATACGGCAACACCCAGGAACTACTACTCTAACTTGACATCCTTGCATTTACGAAACTTCTTTGAACTTACTTCTATGTTGCACGTTAATAATTCACCCCGGGATCTTTACAATCACACAATCGCCCTTAGCGCATCCTCCATCCGTTTTTCTACTTTACTTTTTTTTTTTGCTTCTGTCGCCCCCTTTATCTAGCGTTATTTTAGTCCCCCCCTTTGCCTTCTATTTCCCCTAACCCCCTGATCACTAATTCTTTTTTTTTCTCATTCCTCTTCTTCCAGACATGAGAAAAGTAGAGGACGAACCGGCGGCACCTGCCAGACATTCCACCGGATTGCAAAGCAGACCGGCACAGTTCTTCTCTCTTTTTTTTTTTTTAGACGTTGTGACACCGTGGTAAGCTCTCTCCTTCGACCATAAAAGAAGCGTTCGCTCGGAAATTGTCGAAGTGTTAAAAAAATGAACCGGATAGAACCAATGGGGTTTTCCCTGCGAGCAGATTGAAGTGTTGCTGGACACATTAAGACCGTGTAGCAGCAGATATCATATGAATGTTCTCGTAGCGGTGTTTGCAGAGTCATCCCGAGTGCTTACCTTGCAAAGACTCCGTGAGATCTTTGATAACGTATGCTCTTTCTTCTGGTGGTAAATCATGCCACTCCCTTTCCATGATAAGTCCAACTTCCTCAACAACCAACCTGCCCGATCTCCGCTTATTGCCTAATTTGCTTATCCGTCTCCCCCTTTGGTCCATCTGTGTTGAATAAAAAACGAGACACGGCATTTGGACCCGGAAGCGTAAACAGGACAACATGCCCATGGAACGTGTCCGATCAACGATACACTAGGCCACGTGGATAATCACACGGAAAATTTATTTTTTTTTTTTTTTTTCAGTTGATGGATGTCTTTCCAACTTTCCCCATTATCATCATGGTCATAACGATTGTACTATTCCTTGTGATTTACAACCCCCCCAACCAACTAGTTGCCCACAAACAATAGAATCGGAGATAAAAGCATGAGGTCAATGGTGGTGAATCTCACACTTCGATTCGTTTTTAAACTCCACTGCTCGATACCAGGGTCGTGCGCAAACGTACAGCGGGTACGTGTTTTAAGATTTTCTTCGAGCTCTGCATCGAGTGCAGCGAGCTGCACCATTGTGGAGCGACAGAGAAACAGGTTTGTTGTCATCAAGCTGCATAAAAGGAGACAGATACAGGGATGAGAAGGGGAGGTCTACAAGCAATTCTATTGTAGGCGTCATGTGACAGTTCTACAACTGTCGGATGATAGTAGCAAATAGCCACAGAAGTTTCAACAGTACATAGTGAGACGGCCACCTATGGAGTCATCTTGCTCGGACAGTAGTCTAGTTGCGTACATAGCAATCGAGGAAACCCATGGAGACTGATGACGGCAAGTGTGCGAGCGGAGAGTTGTCAGAGCGGAGCAGGGAGAGAGGGAAGGCATGGGTTTTATTCCCTGGGCGAATCACTGTACGATGAGAAAGTGTCTGAATTGTGGGACTGGAGGCTTCGAGACCTGCGATAGCTCGCATGCGAGAACTAGCGTTACCGTTGACAAAAGGTACTGTCCACGGTTGAGGATTGTGCCTTTAAGATATAATCTGACGTCACGCTTGACAGATCCCACTGCTGCCAACATGGCATCACGTTTACCACAAGATAACACAACTCTGATGCTGGAGTTGCAACTCTCCTGCAGATTGAGGTTTCAGGATTTGAAAACTATTGTGGCATTGAAATCAAAATGTGAGATAAATACAAAAATAAGGGAAGGAACGGAAGAGATGTCATGCTAGTTAAATAAGCAGGATAAGGTGAAAGGGCAACTTGCAAGAGGCTACTGTTCTTTAAGACATGAACCTTGAAACGTTTGTAACACTTCGAGATGGTCGAGGATATTGTGAAGAGTTATGATAGTCACTTTCCGAACGATCGTGTACTGGAAGAGAGGAGAGAGACAGTGAGCAGAGAGAATGGAGATGTCCTGTGTACACGGATTCGCGAGGAGGGTCCTGAGCGTGCTGGGACTAGGTCCCTTGGGGAGCCGCTTTTGAAGGGCATAGCGCGGTAGCGGGCACCGATGGAGAGAGAGATTGAGGAGTTTGAGTTGGAAATGTGAGACTCTGCGAGAAGCGAGAGGTGATACTGCTTTGTCAGACAGAGTAGGAAAATGCGAGTGAAGCCGAGTGGGTTCGTGTGACAAGACGAAGAATGGGAAAGAGAGGCAGTATCTGTGTGTGTTGGAATTTGCGAGCCGCAGTCTTGGTTTTTGATTGAAGAGAGTATAGGGAAGACTGTGAGTCATGAGAGTAGGGAAGGGGTGGATGAGAGTAAGGAAGAATAGGGGTGAGAGGGGAAAGGAAGGGTGGTGCAGAGTAAGAAGGGTGGATGAGAGTATAGATTCATTTCGGTGGGTGAGGAGTAAGGAAGGGTGATGAGAGTAAAGGGAAAGAGTGGGTAAATATGTATCGAGAGAGGAAAATAGGATTTATTTTCTGTGGTGCGGTGGGTAGATATGATGAGGAAACGGTGGGTGGACGGTCTATGTGGTACATAGAGGTGGCTGCCTTAGATTTGAGGATCACGAGAGGACGCAATTTGGCATGACAGTCGATCTTTTTTTTTTTTTTTTTTTTTTTGTTTTATGAGGAAGTTGGAGCCCGATGGGCGTTCGATCCTGAGGAGTGAGATTTGAAGCATGATGCGGCGGCTGAATACATTAGTTGGTGGGAGGAAGCTGGAGTTGAGTTATAAGCGTGTGTAGTGGATGAGAATAATGAGGCTCGAAGGAAGCTAGTGTTGAATGACGGTAGCCTGCGGGCAGGAGTAGAATGAAATGAGGAGACCGCTCATCGTCGGAGATGTGTCCGAGTAGGCGCCAGAATGGGAAATGGAGAGAGGAGACGGTTTGATAAGGTGTGAGACATTTGAGGCAGCCTCAGGTGTAGAACCTGCAGGGGGTTGACCTTATTGACGATTAGGCCGACTCGCCCTTTGCACTTTTAACATACAATATAACCAAATGATGCACAATTCCTATCGATACAATCAATGACAGTTTTCCTCTCCATTGGGTTCAAGGCGGCATAAAATAGGTTAGCCCATAGCAATCTATCGTCGTTATCATCATCAGAAGCAGACACACGACAGTTGTCCAGAAATATCGTTACCTGCCTCTAAAGGACGTTTGGATAGTATTTTCTGTCTCACATTATCTTCTATAGAAGGGCAGTCCAGCATAAAAAGCTTCCTGTCTCATTTTAATGTACAAAACGGGCAGTTTAAAGGTTATTGTACACGAAGATTAAAACGTGGCATTTATGATATAAATGTTTAATATTTAGGTTTGTTTACCACCAAATCTGAAGACCTGCAAAGCATACGATACTTAACATAGTTTACATTTCTTAGTACGCCTTTTCCCCAGAAGAAGGTTCTGTAAAATGAGGAGNNNAAAACCTAACGTGCATATTTTGTTTTGTATTTGCATTCGTAAGTGTTTGCTAGGCATGATTGCCATCCATGGGAACACAATTTGTCAAGCAATACATATCTCCACTTACGTTTTTGTCAGTCTACAGCAAGTCTAAGATGATGAGTTGCCTTGAAACTCTGTGATAACACTAGTAACAGAAGGACCAAGAGGTTAATTTGTTGACCAAGATTTTTCCACGCTTGTTATCAGTCAAATTTTTGACAATGTACACAATACATTGGGACCAAAGGAAAAAAAAAGACAGTGAAGGCTGCCTTTCTGATTGATTCATCATGAATTCAGCTGGGATTACTATTTTTCAGATTTTCGTTTTCTTATCTATGCATCATGTCATTTTTGCCATAATCATAGTCTTCACGTTCGCTCTCACCAGTTTGGTTTGTACGTCAGGTGAAAAATTTTGGTCATCGCTTGAGTGTATGGACACTTCAGGTTTGGTGCCCAATGAAATAAAAGTCACTTTATAAAAACTTCACTGACTCCTCTCTTTTGTCACCATGCCATGTGTTGTGTTCAATGTCTGCCTTTGACAGTAGTGGATAATTTCAAGACCAGTCCAAACTCGAGTTCATGGTGTCTGGAGATGCACATTAGAACATTACTGGCAGTGTTTTCTAATTTAGAGGACATAAGTATGAGCACTGTGGGATCAACACTGTAGAACTATGTCCTTTGGTGAAAAGGTTCCTTGCCAGAAGCATGTTTGAGAAAATGGCCGCCGAAGTTTTCCTACACAGATGATACATAGTAGAAGGAAGGTATGAACAATTTAATTTCTATGCATTTGAAGTAGTTTTCAGACATATCAATCAAATACATGAACATTTAGTGTCCTTGTCGTGCCTTTCTGCCAATACATGTAAACTGACCCCAATCACAACTTGCATGGTTTCAGATTGTTGTTGTTCTGGTGAGTCTCAATTAATCTTAAAATGTAGGGTTCAGCCTACAGCTCTGGTCCCTCAATGCCCCCTGTACGTAGGGTACAGCCTACAGCTCTGGTCCCTCAATGCCCCCTGTACGTAGGGTTCAGCCTACAGCTCTGGTCCCTCAATGCCCCCTGTACGTAGGGTACAGCCTACAGCTCTGGTCCCTCAATGCCCCCTGTACGTAGGGTGCAGCCTACAGCTCTGGTCCCTCAATGCCCCCTGTACGTAGGGTTCAGCCTACAGCTCTGGTCCCTCAATGCCCCCTGTACGTAGGGTACAGCCTACAGCTCTGGTCCCTCAATGCCCCCTGTACGTAGGGTACAGCCTACAGCTCTGGTCCCTCAATGCCCCCTGAACAGCTGGAATTGCTGGCTGCTGGGATTTTGGGAGTTTATTTCAGTAGCTCAGCCTGGGGTTTTGATCAAAACTGTGAAATACAATTTGGTTTCTTTCGGACAAAGTTTGTGTCTGTAGAATTGTTAACAGTGTGTGTGTGTACGTGTGTGTGTCTGTGTTTATGTGTATATTTATGTGTATGTATGGTTTATATATATATATATATATATATATATATATATATATATATAAAGACGAGAGAAGAGAGAATGAAAGGGAGACTCCCCAGGTACGGCAGTAGCACTGATACATGGATACAGCTGCTTTCAGGTAGAGTGTGTGACCTAGCTAGATTTTCATGCCAGTCCATTTAAACGGGCCTGCAGTCATGAAAGACATATCAAGTAATGAAGCAAAAATCTATTAACAATTGATAACTTTGATAAGTTTCATAGTGGGAGAGGGAGGAGGAGGAGGAAGAAGAAGAAGAGGAAGAAATTAAGTTCAGTTCTTGAACCTAAAAAGACTGTACCGGTGTGTGTGTGTGTGTGTGTGTGTGTGTGTGTGTGTGTGTGTGTGCGCGCGCGTGCGTGCGTGCGTTCGTGTGTGTGTGTGTGTGTGTTGTGAGCGTGTTTGGGGGGGGGGGGGGGGGGGGGAGCGTGTTATCAGCACATTCTCCAATGAGGACACTGGAGTTTCCTTGTAGACGCCAAAGGTCATAGGGGTCATTCCTCGTCACTGCGCCATTGGAGTCCAAACGGCATCAGACAAGGGAAGGAAACAGATTTTAGTCGTCATGGAGTCTGATGGAGGGACCGCAGTGTTCCAAACCACCAGCACACACAGCGTCTAGCGTTCATAGTGCAGCAGCACCTCCCCACTTGAACATCGATGGAGGAGCCGGGGTGGTGGGAGGGGTAGGCAGGGTTGGGGGCGGGGGGTAGGGGGAACTTTGGCAGCGTGACATGTGACCTGATGTCACTCATGGTGGTTGCCTGACGCAAGCGACAGGGGCAAACTGTGCAGTCGTCTCTCCAGGGTGTGTGTGTGTGTGTGTGTGTGTGTGTATGTGTGTGTGTGTGTGTGTGTGTGTGTGTGTGTGTGTGTGTGTGTGTGTGTGTGTGTTTTATGTGACTTGCCAGGCCGTAATGCAAGCCATACATTGACCGGGACTGTGGGGACACTGGCAGGCAGCTCAGCAGGTGCCCCGAGCTGCAGCTCTTTATCTCTCCCTGGTAATGTAAATAGATGTTAGTAGCTTTTTGTGACATTTAAGGACTTTGTTTTCTGATGTGTTTTCTTAATGCGTGGTCTATCTTAATGAGGATCTTACCTGAGTGAAGAGTGACATTTAAAACCGAGCAAAAGATCACTGTAATAAGGGAAGTAACTACATTTAACCACCTCATTCAAATTCGTCGCTTACCTCCCTTATTTCAGAATTGATACTCGAAAGTTCAGGTGGCTGATGCTCACATACACTACACGAGTTTCTGCTGGTGATTTTGAATTCTGCGGTCCCTCCATCAGATTCCATGACGACTAAAATCTGTTTCCTTCCCTTGTCTGATGCCGTTTGGACTCCAATGGCGCAGTGACGAGGAATGACCCCTATGACCTTTGGCGTCTGCAAGCGAACTCCAGTGTCCTCATTGGAGAATGTGCTGATAACACGCTTCCTCCTGGTGCAGTTCTTTTAGGTTCAAGAACTGGTGAAGTTTATTTCATCATCATCATCATCATCATCATCATCATCATCATCATCATCATCATCTACGTCGTCATCGTCGCCGTCGCCGCCGCCATCATCATCATCATCACTATCCTAATCATCAACATCATCACTGGGCTTAAGTATTGCTGAAAGAACCGATGGGAAGTTGCTTGACAACTTGAAATGAACCTTGAGGTGTACATAGACATTTTAAAGTTATATATATAGGTAACTGCCCTTTACACATGGGGTCATTGAAGTAGTTGGTTCGATGTGCAGTGCTGATGACAAAATCTTTTGTTTGGGCTGTCATGTAATCAAAAGTAATGCATGATTGTATCTGTGATAAGGATGGAATGTATTTGATTATCTTTGGTCATATTCATCCATTAATTTCAACTATCTCATTGGAGATCTCTGCCTGTGCAAGAAGTGCCACATTTTGAGAGAAAGGATATTTTAATAGATTTTCGGTTTGATAGGAACAAACACTGTCTCTGAACATCATTGCGTCAAGGGAGGTAATTTTCTTCTCGCGACCAAAATCCTTGGATTATCTCCCTTAGTTTAGGATTATTCTTCAAGTACCCTGATGAGATGATTTGCATGAGATGTTCCATTATTATGTTTCGTGTTAATATGACGAACTAATTCATTAAAAGGACAGGGCTGTCCCAAGTGTTCAGTAATTCATTATATTTTGTCTTAATAAGGATTTTCGTTTACATTCAAAATATGAAACAGCTTGTGTGCGTGTGTGTGTGTGTGCGCGCGCGTATGTGTGTGTGTGAGTGTATGCAATGTTCCTGAATTGTGGAAATGACTGATAAATGTATGCCAAGAGTCTCATCTGCCTAGGTTTAAGTTTGTGCGTCAGGTGCCTCCAGAGGACAGATATTTGGCCTTATGACCAGGGAGTGAAGTATACAGGGGTTAGGACCCCAAATGTTTGCAAAATTGTGAGTATGAACGTCTGCATGCATTTCAGTCTGCATGTAATCTTCATTTTCTTTTCTCTTATGCATAAATATTTTAGCGATGTAATTGCAGTGTAGTTTCTGGTGCACGGCGAAGCATGATAATTCGAATCTACGTGCCTGATTCAGTTTATTGTTTTAAAAAGTATTTAAATAAAATTTAGAACCCACCTTGGAGAGTAGAATTTAATATGAAACTTTTTGGACACTTCCGAATGTAACGCATATGTTCCTCTATTCAGGCCTTCGTCTTTTGGGTCACTGGCAGATACCACACATGGCATGATTTTGACTGAAGAAAAAGAGAGAAAGACAAACAAGAACAAACGCTAACAACAAAGATCGCAATAAATACAATTTTATTACAAAATTATTTGACAAGGTCGCAGTGAGCACCAATGCGATGGTAGCGTATTACAACTACTTCGTAAGCTTTTGAACGATTAGCAGCTACCGACACGGTATAGAATTGGGAGCTCTTCGCAGGAGAAAGTCTTCTATTAGCTATGACAAACGTTTTCCTTTTCAGGTCTCAGCAGCCGGCTTAGTTCAAGAAAACCAGGAATAGTGTTCCATGTATGCGTACATCTATCCCCTCAGCTCTACCACTGCTTTGCGTGCCATTCATCGATTGCACTGTACGATTACACAGGTCTCTTCTTCGATCTAGAGCTGTCCAGTTGAATAGTCGCATCGTGGCAGATATATCTCTCTTCCATCTACACGTCTCCACCTCAAGTGCGACAAAAACGAGGCCAAAGAAAGGGAGCGAGTCGTTTCGTTGTGCCGATATTCTGTACTGTTGTCAACAACCAAGCAGCGTGTGACCCGAGACTTTTTCGCCTTCCAGACATACAGTGATATTGTTCTGGGCTAACTTTCCTCGCTACAGACATACAGTGATATTGTTCTGGGCTAACTTTCCTCGCTACAGACATACAGTGATATTGTTTTGGGCTAACTTTCCTCGCTACAGATGGACAGTTCACTGTACGGAGCATGCGCATTGAACAACTCTCCAGACATTTTCTTCAAACACATCCTCCGAGTCAGCACACGTTCTTTCAGGATTGTGCCGACAAGATCTAGAAAGAACCGGTTTTATTTGGTTCTCTGATCACACGATTACTAGGGGAAGGCGGGTGAGCATGCTCTTGAAGCCTGAATGATGCAACTGCTACTTAGAACTCTATGTACAACGACTGTCTGATATTCGTGCGGGCATTGCTATACAGATCAAAACAGAACTCTTTTGCACCAGCATTACAGTCGCTTCTGAGTAAAAAGGGTTACTGCCATTTTGGATACACACTTAGTCAAGTGCCAGCAATGTTATTGATGATGAGTTTCCGGCGGTACCGTTGGGATTGAAACCAAGGAGGTGTGACGCCAGAAGTATAGGAGGATGGTACATAATGCTGCAGTTGGTGTTACGATTGGTTGAAAACAGAACAAATAACAGCAATGTCTGTGTGGTGGACAGATTCGTTGTTGGAATGAATCGTTGTGAAGTCCTCTATTCTCCTCATCCGGTAGGACCTCTCTCTCTCTCTGGCGTCCTTTCTTCAATGGTTTCAAACCTTCGTGAATGCAAAGTGTGGAGAATCAAAGAAAAGAAGGGGATAGACGAAATTCAGACACAAAAAAGAGAATGGAAAAGAAACGGAGGAAAAGGTCGAGAAACACCGAAGCTGCTTGAGATTTCTCTTCGAAAATCCTGAACGAATGCGTGAAAAAGAAATAATTAAAAGGAGAAGAAGAATCCTATCTTCTTTTTTTTTACATCGGAACGAGCAACATTATGGCGAACTCAAGGAGGCGAGTGTGCGCGTGTCGTGTAGCAAAGAAAAAGGCTGACGCCGAGCGAGCCGTTTCGAGATAGGCGCGGGGGTGCGTCACTCTTTGGTGATCATCCTCTTCTTGCCGAAGTTCATGCCGGCCTGGGAGGCTCCCTTGTTGGTGCCGTACTGCAGGTTGATGACACACTCCCCAGCGCGCAGCTGCTCCTCTGAGAAGTTCCTCTTGTTCTCCTCCACCTTCTTGGGCCACCATCTCTGGGTGCCCTTGAAGTACGGCTGCGACTCGTACTGTGGACACACGCAAACAACGATGATGGTGATTTTTTTCCTGTCTTGCAGAATTAATTTCACAGCAAAGAAGGGTAGATCATTATCACAATCATAATCATCCTCGTCGTGGTCGTGGTCGTCATCATCATCATCATCATCATCATCATCATCATCATCATCATCATCATCATCATCATCATCGGGGTCATAATGGCTCTGTGGAATGAGAAATAGTATCAAACGCCCCACTGCTCTCAGTGTTTCCAGTCATGATGCGATTAATGCACAGCTGCTTTGGATGTATTTTCATCTGTATGATAAACAAAAGAAGACCTTTGACGTTGTAGGGACAGTTTGCACTATCATATTGTATGACTCTCTAATTAATTACACCTTGACCCAGGACGCGGAGGGAGTTAATTATGTCTTTAAAAAAACCAACTTCTGAATACTTTATTTTTCTCGATATTCCCGATGTGAAGGAGTAAACTCCACACCATTTTTTAATACTTCATAAAAACACCACAAAAAGACTAGAAAACCCTGCCCCGATGGCCGCTTGAGAGAGTGAAAGACTGAAACTCTTGTCCAGTCAAGTCTCTCAAATCCAACTTACAACGCTGCATGGCTCTTAAGGCGGTTCTTAACCATGCGAACACAGCGCTCACGAGCCAGGTGTCAAGTGTACGTGGTGTTCGCAGGACATGCTCTGGTACGTGGTGTTCCCAGGACTTGCTCTGGTACGTGGTGTTCCCAGGACATGCTCTGGTACGTGGTGTTCCCAGGACACGCTCTGGTACGTGGTGTTCCCAGGACATGCTCTGGTACGTGGTGTTCCCAGGACATGCTCTGGTACGTGGTGTTCCCAGGACACGCTCTGGTACGTGGTGTTCCCAGGACATGCTCTGGTACGTGTGTTCCCAGAACATGCTCTGGTACGTGGTGTTCCCAGGACATGCTGTGGTACGTGGTGTTCCCAGGACATGCTCTGGTACGTGGTGTTCCCAGGACATGCTCTGGTACGTGTTCCCAGGACATGCTCTGGTACGTGGTGTTCCCAGGACATGCTCTGGTACGTGGTGTCCCCAGAACATGCTCTAGTACGCGGTGTTCCCAGGACCTGCTGTGGTACGTGGTGTTCCCAGGACCTGCTGTGGTACGTGGTGTTCCCAGAACATGCTCTGGTACGCGGTGTTCCCAGGACATGCTGTGGTACGTGGTGTTCCCAGGACATGCTCTGGTACGTGGTGTTCCCAGGACATGCTCTGGTACGCGGTGTTCCCAGGACATGCTCTGGTACGTGGTGCTCCCAGGAGACTCTCTGGTACGTGGTGTTCCCAGGACATGCTCTGGTACGTGGTGTTCCCAGGACACGCTCTGGTACGTGGTGTTCCCAGGACATGCTCTGGTACGTGGTGTTCCCAGGACATGCTCTAGTACGCGGTGTTCCCAGGACATGCTCTGGTACGTGGTGTTCCCAGGACACGCTCTGGTACGTGGTGTTCCTAGGACACGCTCTGGTACGTGGTGTTCCTAGGACATGCTCTGGTACGTGGTGTTCCCAGGACATGCTCTGGTACGTGGTGTTCCCAGGACATGCTCTGGTACGTAGTGTTCACAGGACATGCTCTGGTACGTAGTGTTCACAGGACATGCTCTGGGACGTAGTGTTCACAGGACATGCTCTGGTACGTAGTGTTCACAGGACATGCTCTGGTACGTAGTGTTCCCAGGACATGCTCTGGTATGTGGTGTTCCCAGGACATGCTCTGGTACGTGGTGTTCCCAGGACATGCTCTGGTACGTGGTGTTCCCAGGACATGCTCTGGTACGTGGTGTTCCCAGGACATGCTCTGGTACGTGGTGTTCCCAGGACACGCTCTGGTATGTGGTGTTAACAGGACATGCTTTGGGAACGTTACGTACCATTCCTCTAGCTGGGCGCCACAAAATGCATTTATTTTCCTCAGTTCGCATGCCAAACGCTCATGTCGAGAATTACTGACACACACACGAAGAAACCGTACCTAAATAAGATTACCAATTTGTCATAAAACAATGTAGAGTACATCAACTGTTAATTAAAATAGCTATATCATTCAAATATAGATGTGGGTCGCAGACGACTCCAGTCAGAATTATACGATACCCCCCCCCCGCCCCCACGGCTCCTCGTGTAAGTGTGCGGTTCGAGCAGACAACTCCCGGTAGTGTAGAGTGTGCATCAGTACAGTTAAAACCTGGGTTCAGTTTGCAGGCAAGTTTCCGTACTCTCCGTAAATGTCCGTGAGTGCAGTGTTCGCCCGGCTAAGAACCGCATATTGAGTTGCATCCTCCAGCAGGTGCTTAGCTTGTTTCCCCTCCCCAACCCACAAGTGCAACTCGACACCAGTGACAGCAGTGATGACACACTGTAGTGCGAGTGACCCTTGGTGCGGCTATGAACCAGCATCCCGTTGGAAAGCTTCCTCGGAAGTGGAGTTGGTGCTGGTACAGGCCAGTGTGTCCTATCTGTCTGAAACCGTTTTTGTCGTCAGGCGCCAGAAAAAGGATTGATCAAATGGCGAGTCTATCAGAGCATAAACTGTAAAGCAGTCTGAGACCCACGCTTGGGCATTTCTTTGCTGCAAAAAGCCAACCTTTACCGTTCAACCCCTTTGGGGCGAAGGGCTTTTTCTGCAGCTCACCTCAGTGCCGATGGCAGCGATGCAAGCGCAAACCTGGTGCAGGTTGGTTCGCTCGTACAGGCAGTCGATCTGGAAGATGTTGGCAGATGCCACTCCAAAATCCTGACACTTCTTGGTGAAGACCTCAATGCGCTCTCGCTCACGGGCCGACTCGAAGGCGATGTTCTTGGCCGGCTGGAAGGTGGAAGCCTTGAAGTTCAGCTTCATCTGGTCTGGAGAGACCGCGCTGATCAACCTGTGGGAAGAGAGGACAGGACTGGCTGTGGGGAGTGGCTCAGGGTTGGACACGGAAATGAATGTAGTTCTTCATTAGAGTGGTCAGATTCAGTTTGATATTTAAGTTGGGACTTTGAATTGTATCTACATGCTCTCATGCACACTCAGGCACACATAGTGTCTCTATGCACACATAAATGCACAAATACTAGCTGGCACACATACACACAAATGCACATACACCCTCATAACACATGCGTACACACACACATGCGCGCGCACATAAACACACACACACACACACACACACACACACACACACACTCTCTCTCGCTCGCTCACTTAGAGAGTTTCATCCACAATTTACCGAGTAGGTTGGGGGAGGAGAATAGACCTTCCACGTCTCCCTACGCGATTCGTAAGAGGCGAATGTCTAGGGAAGTCGTGGCTTCACGAACTCTTGCTCCTACTAGCTGTTCATTCATTTATTCATTCATTCATTTATTCATTCATTCCACCCACAAGGCCAACACTTACTGGCAGAGCACGAAGCCGTCACGGAAGATTTTGTAGAAGTTCTCCATGACCTTGTACCGCTCGTTGGACTCCTCGATGGGAAGTCGCTGTCCGATGACCTCGGCTACCCAGTACATGCATTTCTTGGCGTCCTCCACATCGAAGGCGGCATCGATCTGCAAGTATAAGGGTGCAGGAGTTAACGCTGGCGTCCCTCTGTAGCACTCATCTACAGTTGTTAGTAGATGTAGCCTCGTGGCAAGCCTGATGCCACCCGGTGTTCGCACCGAACATGCTGGCAACGCCAACATTTCTGAAAACTCGATCTCGCAACAATGTTTCGAATCGCCATGTCACACAGCTCACAAACATTGTCGCCATGTCACACAGCTCACAAACATTGTTGACCGAACAACTCAAGGGAAATGATATTGTCTGCCCGCATGAGGAGTAGCGTCCCTTTAGTTTACTCAATGGCAACTGTTCCCATCATCCTTCTTTTCTTAGTTTAAAGCTACGCACCTGAGCACTCCATCTGGGTCGATACTTCGACATCCGAGTGAACAGGTTGCCAGGCAGTGGCTCTGTGGTCCCTGCTTTTAAACTCATTGACATTCCCAGACTGAGAATGGTTAATATAAACGTCTATTACATTGAAATGTCGTCTACATTCAATCCAGTGAGGGTCCAGCATCCAAGTGTTCCTCCAGCTAATGACAGGGGCACCGAGCAGCTCTATCCGAATGTTACACTTCAGTATTAGATAAAGCGTGTTATCTCAGTCAACTCTCATCCCAGGGAGAGAACCGAGGTATCTTGTTTCGAACAGCGCCATTCGCCTCCTTCTCTGATAGAAAGCACCTGACTGGCTGCCTGGCCTACCTATAAAAAAAACACCCTGAAGAGTCCACAGATCGGGCACAAACTGCCGCGCGTTGTATAAGGCAAGCGCTCCGCGGGGCGCCCTGACACGTTTCGCATTTGAGGTTGACAAATGAAAAAGGGTCAAAGCGTCCTGAGATGCTCGCCGTATACAACTCGGCTGCCCAAACTCAAACGTCTTTGCATGACCTGTTCTGAATGACATCAGCCGTGCGTGCCTGAGGCGAATGCGCCAGGGCGCTCTGATCCACTTCGCCTTATGCAGCATTAGCCAGAGCGCTCTGATCCACTTTGCCTTATGCAGCATTAGCCAGAGCGCTCTGATCCACTTCGCCTTATGCAGCAATAGCCAGAGCGCTCTGATCCACTTCGCCTTATGCAGCATTAGCCAGAGCGCTCTGATCCACTTCGCCTTATGCAGCATTAGCCAGAGCGCTCTGATCCACTTCGCCTTATGCAGCATTAGCCAGAGCGCTCAGATCCACTTCGCCTTATGCAGCATTAGCCAGAGCGCTCTGATTCACTTCGCCTTATGCAGCATTAGCCAGAGCGCTCTGATCCACTTCGCCTTATGCAGCATTAGCCAGAGCGCTCTGATCCACTTCGCCTTATGCAGCAATAGCCAGAGCGCTCTGATCCACTTCGCCTTATGCAACACTAGACAGAGCGCTCTGATCTACTTCGCCTTATGCAGCATTAGCCAGAGCGCTCTGATCCACTTCGCCTTATGCAGCATTAGCCAGAGCGCTCTGATCCACTTCGCCTTATGCAACACTAGCCAGAGCGCTCTGATATACTTCGCCTTATGCAGCATTAGCCAGAGCGCTCTGATCCACTTCGCCTTATGCAGCATTAGCCAGAGCGCTCTGATCCACTTCGCCTTATGCAACACTACCCAGAGCGCTCTGATCCACTTCGCCTTATGCAGCATTAGCCAAAGCGCTCTGATCCACTTCGCCTTATGCAGCATTAGCCAGGGCGCCCTGATCCACTTCGCCTTATGCAGCATTAGCCAGAGCGCTCTGATCCACTTCGCCTTATGCAGCATTAGCCAGAGCGCTCTGATCCACTTCGCCTTATGCAGCATTAGCCAGAGCGCTCTGATCCACTTCGCCTTATGCAACACTACCCAGAGCGCTCTGATCCACTTCGCCTTATGCAGCATTAGCCAGAGCGCTCTGATCCACTTCGCCTTATGCAGCATTAGCCAGAGCGCTCTGATCCACTTCGCCTTATGCAGCATTAGCCAGAGCGCTCTGATTCACTTCGCCTTATGCAGCATTAGCCAGAGCGCTCTGATCCACTTCGCCTTATGCAGCATTAGCCAGAGCGCTCTGATCCACTTCGCCTTATGCAGCAATAGCCAGAGCGCTCTGATCCACTTCGCCTTATGCAACACTAGACAGAGCGCTCTGATCTACTTCGCCTTATGCAGCATTAGCCAGAGCGCTCTGATCCACTTCGCCTTATGCAGCATTAGCCAGAGCGCTCTGATCCACTTCGCCTTATGCAGCATTAGCCAGAGCGCTCTGATCCACTTCGCCTTATGCAGCATTAGCCAGAGCGCTCTGATCCACTTCGCCTTATGCAGCATTAGCCAGAGCGCTCTGATCCACTTCGCCTTATGCAGCATTAGCCAGAGCGCTCTGATCCACTTCGCCTTATGCAGCATTAGCCAGAGCGCTCTGATCCACTTCGCCTTATGCAGCATTAGCCAGAGCGCTCTGATCTACTTCGCCTTATGCAGCATTAGCCAGAGCGCTCTGATCCACTTCGCCTTATGCAGCATTAGCCAGAGCGCTCTGATCCACTTCGCCTTATGCAGCATTAGCCAGAGCGCTCTGATCCACTTCGCCTTATGCAGCATTAGCCAGAGCGCTCTGATCCACTTCGCCTTATGCAGCATTAGCCAGAGCGCTCTGATCCACTTCGCCTTATGCAGCATTAGCCAAAGCGCTCTGATCTACTTCGCCTTATGCAGCATTAGCCAAAGCGCTCTGATCCACTTCGCCTTATGAAACATTAGCCAGAGCGCTCGCCTCAAGCAAGGCGCGGCCGTTGTGACGAGCTGAAGGCAAGAGATTGTAGAGCAGACTTGACTGGCGTGCCGTCACGACAGCAGTGACAACTTCCTCCATGGTGGTCACGTGCAGACAGGGCAGGTGTCTCGACATGGAGATCTTTCTATCTCGTTACGACGGAGGAAAACAGGTACCCTTCTATTCTCACGTCTTTGCATTTTCCTTTTTTTATAAATCAACCTGAGTTTTGAATAACTATTGACATCCTCGGAGACGAAGGACAATCATCAATACCAACATGCCTTGAAGCAACACAAAACAAAGGCAACACGATGCGATGCACCAAGATAGTTCGTGTCTGATTAAATATAACAGTACGTAAGACAATTCATATCGATATCATAATGACATTTTGTCATAAGTGTACGTCTATACGATCAACCATGTACAGTACTAATGGTGTCCCCCCTTATTGGGGGGTTTGGTTTGCATGACTTTTTATTGCTAGGAAAATGTCATATCGTGTTCACTCCTGATGTAATAGAACATAGATCAAATCGATGCTTCGTGTGTTTGTGAGAATTATAATTTTCACGTCTAGGAGTAAAGAGATAGTATCTGCTCCATCATCACTAAAACCATCACTACTAAAACCATCACCACTACCACCACCACAACCATGATCACTACCATGTCGATTTCAATATATAGAAAATAGTTTTGACTGCAAAGTTCTTAAGATGTTCAATTGCTTAAAATATTGTAGTCAATTAAAATAAAATGTTATGCTAAACGTGTAATTAATAAATGAGTTTTTCGCTTGCACGAAAGTGAGCATTTATATTCTTTTCTTGAGTTTTATTTCCACTGTGATGCAGCATTTAAGCGAAGCAAAATGTCAGATATTCACAGTCAAATAGAGTACTCTCCCTTCTATCGTGTATGTCCATCTCCCTGATATGGTTGCATACGTTCTTGCGTTGCCTTGCATTTCATTCGACTTTGTGATAATACTTTTTCCCAAAAAAAGCATCGTCAGGAGATGAAAAAACATGAATAGCAAAAGATGAAAGGGCGTGAATAATAAGAAGTGCAATGTAAGTGAAGTGACAATGACATTTGCAATTTGAATATGAGGGAAACATGACCTATGATAACACAAGACGAAAGAAAAAAACACATGGTTTTTTCTTTCTTTTTTCAGTCAGAATGCAAGAAAGAGAGACAAATGGAGAAAACGAAAGCGCTGCTTTAAAGCTTAGCACAAGTTTTACAGAGGTGTTGTTTCACTAATGCATTGCCAAAATGGACAATTTGAAATGTTATTGAATAAGTATGCATGCATGTAAATCTTTTAAAGTAAACAAATTCAAAAACATTCTCTTATGGGGATTGCAAGCTCACTCTCTGGTTTCAGCTCAAAATCTGCAGAAAAAGGTCTATATAACCTTTAATCTTCTACCTTTCCATTAGGTAGCTATTAAAAGGAAGATGCCACCCACTTGTTTTGCTTACACTTTTGAATTCGTCATTTTTCACGCCCTACTTTCCGGCAAATGCTGCATCTTACTTTCATCTAAAGATAGTCTACCCATGAATCGTACTGATCAAAGCAGAGCGATGTCGTTAAGGGAAGGGAGGTCACTCCGAGGACACTTCATTACGAGTTCTCTTTCTTGAGCTGCCTGTACACATACAGTATGTGCTCCCCTTGAAAACCCGACTTCCATTTTGCAGATGAGTGGAAGGAGTGGCGAGGCCAGGTACTTCCAGCAAAGATTTCCGTGCCGTTACCCTCATCCGCTAATTAACAAGTCTGAAATGCCCCGCTCAGCGCTTCTCCTGCAAAATACTTCCAAGTAGTGCGCACATTTTCGCTTAAGCGACGGAATTCCAGAAGTTGTTTCCTTCCAAAACGCCGACTCGCCCTCTCCAAGAAATACTTCGGGGAGGAGGGAAGAGGGGGGAGGGGGTGGAGAGAGAGGGTGGGTGGGTGAGGTTTGCTGGGAAACAAACCCCGGAGCACAAGCCGCTTCCGTGTAGGGAAACCCGCCAGAGGCCGCTTGTGTAAGAAGACACCAGAACGAGGCTAAATTTAGTGCGCGCGCAGACAGGATGGATGAAGCAGCTGCAAGAGTTGCTGCTCTTTCCCAGCTCTCTGACGTCATCCAACGAGGGAGCCGTCTGGCTATTTTTGGATGTCAGGGAGGCACGGCAGGGGGTGGGTGGATGAAAAATGAGTGAGAGAGGGGGTGGGGTGGGAGAGTGAGAGGAGCAGAAAAGGCAAAGAGGGTGCATGCAGCTAGTGAGACCTCAGGGGCTGTACATGTGTGCTAGGGGGAGAGAGGGGAGAGGGTGAAGAAAGGGACAGTAGGGGTGGGGGGTGGGGTTGGGGGTAGGTGGATTGCGATGGGGAAGATGGAGAAGGAGATGGGAAGGGAGGGGGAAGAGATGAGAGTTTAGAAGCGGATTGAGAGAGGGATTAAGGGCAGAGATTACACATGCTGTGCTGGCAGCAAAGAGCAGGCAGTGACAGGGGGAATACGTCTGGAAAGAAGTAGCGAGTTGGAAGGAACGCAGCACAGGACGAGGGCTGCAAAGGAGTCCTCAAAGAGATCAAGGGAAGGAGGGGCGATAGAGAGGAGGAATGGAAGGGGGACGGCAGTGTTAAAGAAGACTCCATTAGAAATTTGACTGATGCTCTTGGCGTTTGTCTAGGACTGACGTTCCACGGCAACTGGCAGTCATCTATGGACGTGGAAACTTTGCTCGAGCTCCCAACTTGCAGCTGACGAGCAGGTGAGGGGTGGGGGTGGGGGTGGGGGTGGGGGGTGGGGGTGGGGGTGGGGGTGGGGGGTGGGGTGGGGGTGGGTGGGGGTGGGGGGTGGTTGATGTTGAGGTGCGTCAGGTTTAGGGCTAGGGATTGGGGTTGGAAACCCGGGGGGGGGGGGGGGTGCAGTAGGCAGAGGGGGTGTCATATAAGGAAGCGCCTGGTGAGGTGCAAGGTAATGGTGGCAATGGACTGAAGGAAGGGAGAAGAAGTCTGAGATGTGCCGAGTTTGGAGAAAGGCGAGTGGTGAGAAATCACTTGCCCTGTTTTCTTCTCCATGGGGTACTTCCAGTGCTCGCAGACCCTTCTTAGCTGCAGGATGGACTTGCTACGTCACTGATAGTACGACTGGGCATGGACACTATATCACAGGATCCATGGACTGGGTTGTTCCAAGAGTCTTTGACTGATGGCTGGTATCTTTCTTTTTTCCTTCCCTCTTTTCTTCCTTCCTGCCATCTTTTCTTCCTTCATGCCCTCTTTTCTTCCTTCCTGCCATCTTCTTTCTTCCCTCTTTTGTCTTCATTCCATCTTTTCTCCTTCCTTTCTTCCAATCTTCCTTCCTGACTGATTGACTGATTTGACCGACTGACTGACGGACGGATGTACTGGAGGACGGACTGATTACCTGAACTACAGACAGGCAGACGGACTGAACCACTTACGGATGGATGGAGAGAAAGATAGGCGGAAAGACAGATGAGCTGACTGACTGTGTGACTCACTAAGTGATTGCCTGCCTGCCTGTCTGCCTGCCTTCCTTCCTTCCGTCCTGCCTGCCTTCCTGCCTGCCTGCCTGATTAACCGACTAACTGACTGTCTAAACAAAAGATGGGTCGGCTTATTGACTGAACAAATGAACAAAAAACGCGGCAGATACTCGTAGATGGAATGACGTAGTAACTAGCTCACATACCGAGTCATCGAGAGACTCGCCAAATGCTACGCTGACAGTCAAAAGTTCCAAGGGAGTTGGTCCTCTGTAGCTTTATAGACATAACCACATACTTGGAGGATCTGCTGACTCACCAACCCATTAATTTTTTTCTGGCTACGGCTATGACTCACTATCTGACTCATCCTTGATTGCACAGTTTGGGGAGATTTCTTTGGTAAGGAATCAGATTTGTGTACGGTAAAAGGACGAGAGATCTAGACAAAATAAACAAACAAACATACATCTATCAGAACACCAATATATATCATATCCAAATTTGTTGTTGTTGTTGTTGTTCTTCTTCTTCTTCTTCTTCTTCTTCTTCTTCTTCTTCTTCTTCTTCTTCTTCTTCTTCTTCTTCTTCTTCTTCTTCTTCTTCTCCTCCTCCTCCTCTCCTCCTCCTCCTCCTCCTCCTCCTCCTCCTCCTCCTTCTTCTTCTTTCTTCTTCTTCTTCTTCTTCTTCTTCTTCTTCTTCTTCTTCTTCTTCTTCTTCTTCTTCTTCTTCTTCCTCTTCTTCTTCTTCAACAGCAGCGCTACCACCACCACCACCAGCAACAGCAACAACAACAACAGCAGCAGATGAAATACACCATCACTTGGTGACTTCTTTTTCTTCATTTAATAACCTTTAGTGCAAGCGTCGTATCACGCTCTATCATTTCTCTGCATGATGAGAACATCCGACTGTTTTTAACCATAGACTTTTACAGCAGTGAAGAACTGATTCCAGACACAACCTGCAACATTCCCATGTCAGGGATGAAAACAGCAAAAGGAAAAAAAA
>JAWQFJ010001873.1:116130-117794 GCA_034096865.1 Theodoxus fluviatilis | reverse complement strand
TCGTGTGCCCCAGAGCTGACAGAGGCTTGTAAGATGTTTTCGAGAAGGATCTTCGGTGGCATGGGTTTCTTCTTGAAGAAGCACAGGTGCCGACGTGCCAGAAGTCTCGAGAGCATTTTGGCAAATATACGGGTGGAAGCTGCTGAATGTGTGTGTGTGTGTGTATGTGTGTGTGTGTGTGTGTGTGTGTGTGTGTGTGTGTGTGTGATATTTTATCAGTATACGTGTGTGTGCGTGTGTGAGCGCGTGTGTGTGCGCGCGCGCGTATTTATGCGTGTGTGTGCGTGTGCGTGTATGCTCGCGCGCGTGGAAAAAGATATTAGAAGATGGAACAAATCTAAGTCTTTAGCAGCCTTGTGTTTTTGTTCAAATGATTTAGGTGGCGTCGATTCAAATATAACAATACATTCAATCCCTCAAGTGATGAAGACATTGTTTGTCTTTACAATGAGTATGGTGTCCTATTGCATACGTTAATCCAATTCAATTTAATTATTTTATTTAATCATATTTACCACACAAAAAAGAGACATAGGATGAAATACGAAGAGTAAAACTCATGCTGCATCATCGTCATCATCATCGTCGTCGTCATCATCATCATCATCATCATCATCATCATCATCATCATCATCATCATCATCATCATCGTAGCATGGCCAACTGCGTAGAGCAGTAGTAGTCGTGTTTCTAAAGTATTAATGACATCAGTATCAGTATCCAAAGCAGGAAAGAAAGAAATACATCCAAGAAACTTGTAAAGCAGCGGGCAAATGATTCATTTAACAGAAGAAATAAAAAAAGATACAACTCCACCGTCTTCTTAGTCGTGAATTCTAGCGTGCGATTGCGCTAACAGCTCATTCGCGCCATGAGCCCGTAATAAAATGCCCATCATCATTCTGAGAAGAGCAACAATGGTTTACATGCAAACAGCAGTGACAGTGACTATATATACGTGTATAAGCATCAAGCACAAATGGTGCGCTTGAGGTATTTCATCCGTCTACATAACTATCGTCACGAATGTGATGCACCATTACGCATGCTATACCAAGACGGCGAAAGATTGATGCATCCCAGCATGCCTTGCGACATTTTCCCACAATGCCTGGGATCCGCCATGACGCAGCAATGACAGGAATGGCGTCCCTAACGATAAACCCATCCCTCCTTAGCAACGGCACGCCACAAGATATGACCCTTGACACATTGGTGTCACGAGTGTATTAGCAAACGATGCCTGACGTGGAGACAAGCCTCCTCGACTCAAAACAAGGAAGGGTTATGCGTTCCAACCCATGGGAGACAGAGAACCCATGGGGCAATTTTTTTTTTACGAGGAATGAGCCTGAGAGTAGCTCCAGAGATGGCTGTGTGCATTCTTGGGGCGCCAGACTCAGAGGGGAGCACCACCTCTGGAGAGCCTAGTCTCTGAGGATGACTTTGAAAGCAATCTCAGGAACCCGCTCTTGAACAGCACGCGAGTCTATATTGTGTGCGACGGAGACGTCGGAATGAACCACAAGAGTCTCACTTGTTAAACAGAAGAGCCTCCTTCTTGGAAAACGGGGCTGGAATGACTTCTCAATGGATTAGAACCAACGATGTCATCAGGCAGCCACAGGGTAGGAGTGCTAAAACTTGTCTTAAGCAAAACACGT
>JAWQFJ010001873.1:101130-111130 GCA_034096865.1 Theodoxus fluviatilis | reverse complement strand
GTACGCACTCACGCAGATACACCCACTCAGGGTGTCCTTAGTGTACGCACTCACGCAGATACACCCACTCAGGGTGTCCTTAGTGTACGCACTCACACAGATACACCCACTCAGGGTGTCCTTAGTGTACGCACTCACACAGATACACCCACTCAGGGTGTCCTTAGTGTACGCACTCACACAGATACACCCACTCAGGGTGTCCTTAGTGTACGCACTCACGCAGATACACCCACTCAGGGTGTCCTTAGTGTACGCACTCACACAGATACACCCACTCAGGGCGTCCTTAGTGTACGCACTCACACAGATACACCCACTCAGGGTGTCCTTAGTGTACGCACTCACACAGATACACCCACTCAGGGTGTCCTTAGTGCACGCACTCACGCAGATACACCTACTCAGGGTGTCCTTAGTGTACGCACTCACGCAGATACACCCACTCAGGGTGTCCTTAGTGTACGCACTCACACAGATACACCCACTCAGGGTGTCCTTAGTGTACGCACTCACACAGATACACCCACTCAGGGTGTCCTTAGTGTACGCACTCACGCAGATACACCCACTCAGGGTGTCCTTAGTGTACGCACTCACACAGATACACCCACTCAGGGTGTCCTTAGTGTACGCACTCACACAGATACACCCACTCAGGGTGTCCTTAGTGTACGCACACACACAGATACACCCACTCAGGGTGTCCTTAGTGTACGCACACACACAGATACACCCACTCAGGGTGTCCTTAGTGTACGCACACACACAGATACACCCACTCAGGGTGTCCTTAGTGTACGCACTCACACTGATACACCCAACACACACAGATACACCCACTCAGGGTGTCCTTAGTGTACGCACTCACACAGATACACCCAACACACGCAGAGACCACACATGCACTCGCGGAAACATGCAAGCCAATGCCTACACACATGCATTCACGTGCTCGTTTTTCCACGAACAGATTCGTACACAGCTGTTGATTGTGACTTACTAATAATATAGGTAATTGTTATGGTAGTGATGGTAGTGATGGCGATAGTAAAGGTGGTGATTTGTATTTGGTGATAAATGTATGGTGGTGGTAATCGTGTTGGTGGTGGTGGTAGTGTGGTACAAGGTGTAATATATAGTGATAACATGTGGTGGTGGTGGTGGAATTCGTGATGATGGTAGTGGTAGTGTAGTGGAAGATGTGGTATATGGTGGTAATTGTATGGTGGTAGTGGTGGTGGTATAAGTGATGGTGATATTATCTTGAAAAAGGAGCCCGGTGTTGGACTCGTTGATGTAGAGAAAGGAGACTTTTGTCCAACTTCAGAACTTTATTAGCAAAGCTTTCGGGGCCAAGTAGGCTCCTTCATCAGTGCAGTGAAAATCTACACGCAATCATGCATATATAAGCCCTGTGATCAAAGTTCACATCACTCGAGTGCGTGGGGTATGCGGCACGGGGTACAGGCGGCGAAAACGGCGGAGGGTGAGGACATCGCAACGGGAAAGGGAGAGGGATGACAAAAAAGGGGCAGTAGTAAGCATGTGGGTCTCGGGAAAAGGAGGTGATATTATGGAAGGTGCGGTACATATGATAATTGTATGGTGGTGATGGTAATCGTGATGATGGTGGTAACGTGATTGTGGTGTTAATGGTAGTAGTGTGGCGGAGGGTGTGGTACATTGTATACGGTGGTATCCATGGTGGTGGGGATGGTATTCATAAAGGTGGTGGTGACTGATAGTGGTCGTGGTTTATAATGGTGAACGTATGGTGGTGGTGGTTATAGTAGTGATGATATTAGTGGTGCTGGTCAACGTGGTGCGTTCGCGCGTGTATATATATATATATATATATATATATATATATATATATATGTGTGTGTGTGTGTGTGTGTAACTATGGGTGTGTATTCAAGTGGCATACGAGTCTGAAACACACTATGTTTCACGTTTACGATTTCCACACCTGATATCCGTCAATACTTACTTTCGCAACAGTTGCAAATGATGTGAAAGTTCAAAGTCAAAACCAAACTTGCAGATCAAGTAGATGCATGGCACAAATGCTGCCGACTTGCATCTTCATGCGTATTGTCAGATAAACCTACTCGTTCACTTGATCGCTGGGCATTTTGCACTCGATTTATATCCATGAATATTTCGCACCTGAATTTAGACTAAAACCCACAAAATTTAGTCTACTGTTTCATTAATACTTTCAAAGCTGAGGGAAATGTTGTTGGATACAAGTAACTTTAGTTCGTAGCGTATTTCCTTTATATTCAAATAATGATAATGATATTATACTTTACTCATAAGTATCATAAAGCCAATGGTTCCAGCTAATGAAAGGGCATCAAACACCTCTGGCCTAATTGTGCACTATCACATGTCACAGCGTATGCTGTCAGCTTTGGTCTTCCTCAAACCATCACCAACCCCTCTGGAATCATTTCTCCATTGATTCATTCGTTCTTCTTTCATTTCGCCGTTTTCATTCAGACTCTCTACTCCTACCCAGAACTCCGAGCACTCTTTCCTCTACGATAAGTGCAAGACAACTTTTTTTCTCTCACTGCTAAGAAGATCCTTCAATCCTGTTGGAAACGTGTTGCTCTCTTGATATCGCACACAGGTGCCCTTTGTCAACCTGGGCGGGGCAAATAAACGGCGCTTTTAGTTCCTCTGCGTTGCAGCTTTTGATAGATGTGTAGATACTGAAGACAGCTGTGTGCTTGTTGCCAGGGCAAGACGAAGGGAAGCGATAAAGATAGCGGCTCTCTCGGAGGGAGTGCATCCCTGCTGTCAGATTGTTTTCTTTATGGATTCTGCCTGGCAATGGCGAGGTCTAAACTGAATGAATCCTGGCAATTTATAATTAATAAATAATTTTCATATCGGGGATAATTTTTATCTGGTGAAAACGCATATGTGTGATGTCGATTGCGAGATATAGTCAAACTACTTTTTAAAATAATGTTTAAACGTCACTTCTTTGTTTGAGGATTGACAACGTGTATGCACTGTATGCTAAGGCGTGATAAGATACGCTAATATTTGCTTCGACGAGCTAAAGAATGCAATGATATGATATAATATGGTATATTACGTGGTGCAATGCTATGCTATGCAACTCTGTGCTAAGCTATGTTTCACGGTTATATGTTATGCTACGGTATGGTGTGCGGTGCTGTGCAATGCTATACTATGGTATGTTATGTTTTAAAATGCTGAGCCAAGTTGTGCTATGCTTTTGCAGTGCTGTGCTATGCTATGCAATGCTATGCTGTCCTGTGCCTTGCTATGCTGTGCTACGCTATGCTGTGCTATGCTATGCTATGCAATACAATGTAAGTTATCCTGTGTCATGTTATGTCATATCTCGTTAGGTTCTGTTAAGTTGCAGTGTGCTAGGTTATGTTTCGTTATGATATGCTTCGGTCTGTTACGTCATGTAATGACTACTATCCAAAGCCTAATTGTGATAAAACACTTTTCTACGGATTTCACCCAGTTAATATCTTTGGGTATGTTTAACTGGATCATCATTGTGCATGCACGAATAATCTTGTCTAAATCAGTGTTCAGACGTTAACATCGTGGAGCAATACACTCCAAACTACCAGATCGGTTCTCAAAATTTCAGGACGAAGAATGCCTAGAACGATTAAGCACCTGCTCCTGAGAAATAACACACCCGTGTTGGCTTCAGAATTATGGCTCTGAAAGTAAACCTCCCCACATCTGGCGGTGAGGATTTTTCCTGCCAAGTTTCCAAACCTGCGTTGCGTCAGCTTGAATTAACTCCTGAGGAAACGAGTCGTGCAGGTTTTTTCGACAGCGCCGACGCAGCCAAACAGGTAATTGCTGATTCCCGTTGTAGACGTGTCCAGTGTGCGCGTTTCAGCAACCCCAGGTGTCTTGTCTCGCTTTTCCAGACCTTGCAACCCAAACTCCCATGACTTGGCAAAACTGTTTCACGCACCGTCCTTATTAGGTCTGACGCCTTTTCGGTGCCAACTCTTCCAGCGGACTACATTGGCACCACTTCTCTGCAGAGGAAAGGGCCCGGAGTTAATGTGGAAGTCTTGTAGAGGATTCCAGTCTGAGACTCTTGACTTCAGAGGTAAACAAGTCACTGTGGATAATGCCCTGCAAACGTTACAGGGGTTGTTGAAAGCAGCGAGCAGTTGGAACGGGCGAGAACGAGATGACGAAAGCACTCGGTTTGAGATAAGACAGTTGCGGCTCTACAGAACGATGACCAGATAAGGACCAGGAGACTCATGAGCCACAGTGCCTTAGCAATCGGAGCAGTAAGAAGAGGATAACGGGAAATAGAAATATGTAACATCAAACATCAGAAAGAAGAGAAGAAGGAAAAGCAGCGGCAGGAGCTAGGAACTGGAGGAGCAGAAAGAGGACTGAGTGGAGCAGACGGAAGAGGACGAACGGAAGGATGAGCAGGAGGAAGAGGAGAGGAAGAGAAGACAGAGGAGCAGGAGGAGATGGAGCTGACGGAGGAACGGGAAGAGATAACAAAGAACAGAAGAAGGAGGAGCAAGAGAAGCAGAAGAAGGAAAAGGGGCAGGAGATAGAACAGACACGAAGGAACAGAGGAGGAGCAGATCAGGAAGTCAGAGGAATAGGACGAGGTGTAGGAGAAGGGGAAGAAGAAGAACCACAAGCAGGAGAAGGCGTAGAAGACATCAGATCTGCAGTAGCAGCGGCATCAGAGAGAGCAGGAGGAGCAGTGTTGGGTGAAGCAGGAGAGTGAGAAGTGCGAGGAAGGGGAGCAGAACATGGCGGATAAAGCCAGGGAAAATTACACATGAACACAAACAACGATACGACGGGACAGGAAATGACGTAGGTCTTGCCCTGAATGACATAGATCCATAGCAATAACCCGCCCCAAATCACTCTTCCCACACAGATATTAAAATTAATATTTATTTTATCAGCGTAGAGAAAGAAGCATCCTTTCTCGACACAACCAGGCAGTGGGAAAAGGGTGAACGAAGACAGTTTTCGGAAACGTACGTCGCAGACACAAGCACAAGTTCTGTGCATCCTTGAGATGGGGGAAGGGGGGGGGGTAAGGGCGGCCGGGCGGCTCCATCTCAAGAGAGCCAGCCAGACCCAGGGCTGTATATCGGTTTGCCGGCAGCGCAGTAGACTCTCCAAGACGCTGGCACCAGTCCTGAGTTTATCAGCACTGCACATGGGAGTTCTGCCCTGGCGTATGTTTACACTCTGTGGCACCCTCCCCACCACGAGGGCCCAGGATTACTCTACAGCAGCGTCTGAGCCAACTTGATTGTTTCTTCACCCGCGAGTGCTAATGCGTCTGTCCCTCTAATGAACTGCCTGGAGTGTGCAGAGGTGCTAGCCGCAATGGCTGTCTGATGAGCTTTGTTTTTGCAAGGCCAATTAGAGAGCGAGTAATGTGTCAGTCAAAAACAATTTATGGGTACAAATAATGAGGTGCACATGAAACACTATCAGGATTATTGGAATGTACGTCTTCAAGAATGCGTGAATAATTCTGCGTGACTTATTACGAATCTGAAGTGCGTATGGATGTGACTGTCATAACTCGAGTATCTTTCTCTTTTAAAAACATTCATGAGCCTCTCCAGCAGAAAAATGCATCGCAGCATAATTCTAGAAACGCCAAGTTTGCTCATTTTGGCATATCCATGGGTCTCTAGTCCTGTCTCTCTATTAGTTTTTGCGTTCTTTCCAGGAACCATACAGACAGGTACTTGACCTATCGGTCAGGAGCCGAAATGGATGAACAACAATGCACTATCATATTTGACTCTGACATCAGTTTGTCTATAATTCTTTTTCGCTCTGTGTGGTTGTCCTGGCCTCTCATAGATTAAATGTGTCATGCATGAAAATATCAAAGGATTTGGCGCTGACTGATTTTCATAACTGACGTAATCTTAACAGTCATTGCCTCATTTGATTGCACTTTCGAGTCAAAATGTTACTGCCATAATGTTAGCTCAAGCACTGTAGGGTTACACACAGTGTGTTGGCTGACATGTACACCCCTCTAGAAAATATACATTCTTCCCATCATGCAATTTACATATTTCCTGAGCCTATCATGAGATGTTGCTGGATAATGTGAAGGATGAAAATGTGTTCAGACGTTCTGAAAGAAACACCAAACAGTAGTGGAAACTTCATTAATAACAACTTGTTTTCTCACACTTTTCTCCCTGAAAGGTCTTGCTTGGTACGTAACAGTCGACATTCTTGTGCACACGAAATAATGGCTCTATTTGAAAGGCAAGCGAGCGTGACAATAGATGAACCTTGGGACATCTTTTCTTTGTAAAATTCGAATGGACTTTACACCAACCGACTGTCACTCTTCTGTACACTCCTCTACAAGTGAGTGGTTTCAGCCTCAGTCCCCCCAAAATTATTGCATCGACTCAAATGGAGAATGTGCTGTGAGATAGAGGAGGGCGGAGTCCATACGATGCGAAAATATGGGAAAAGATGGAATATTCTGGAAGCATCTGCGACGAGTTACACCAGTAACGTGGGCCATCGGGTGGAGAAACATTCCGAGAGGTTCTTAGGAAACGGCATATGTCGAGGTGAGGGAGTTCTGGCCCTTTTGGACGGTATCCAGGCTGTGCCATATTCCTTGGCCTGGGGCACGCTGGGAGTGTTCCACAGACGTGCTGCCGGACCCTGTAGACAGACATCTCCAGTGCAGTGTACTCTAGGAATTTTCCATTCAAAGATGGGATGTAAACAGCTTGGTTCTGGAAAACTTTTCTCCTTATCACAGATGACACCTTGTGCGTTTTCTTCTTGTTGACTTCCGAACACTGACGAACACATTGCAGATTAATGTTTCATGAAATGTCATACATCCACCACTGCCTTCATCTTTCCCTGGCTGTTTGGGATATTTGCCAAACGAGGTCTCTAACAAGTAGCTCTCGAGAATATCTTTTGAATTGAACGTGCACGCAACGAACTGCATACCCCAAACAAAGTTTCTGAATCAATTCCCCGAGAGCATTCATGATTTTGCATGCCCTCTTTGAAAACAGTACATAAAAGAAAAATGCTGTTCAATTTTTCATGATTCAAGATTTGCAGATTCAGTTCCTTTTGTAAGTTGTATGTAGCAGTAAAAATGATATTCTAGTGTTCCAAGTCACTATTCGATTATTAATAATCAAATGCACACTGCAGAATTTCTTATTTCGTTTGTTTCTTAAAACGGTATTGCTATTGGTGCCAGGTGAATAGCACCAGGTGATATCGAATTTGCGCCATGTTTCACACGCGATGGAACACAAGTGGACCCAGACATAACAATCGGCGTTAACATCCGATTTTGAAAGCAGAAATCAACGTTAATTCCTTCGTTTTCGTCGTAAGCTTTACGTGCTGGATGTCAACTCCTTCAAACGACCTTGAATAATTCTTTGTAGTTTCGGAAAAACTTGAATTTCATGCTCTCTTTGTATCTGTCTCTGCGTCTGTCTGTCTGTCTGTCTGTCTGTCTGTCTGTCTGTCTGTCTGTCTGTCTGTCTGTCTGTCTGTCTGTCTGTCTGTCTGTCTGTCTGTCTGTCTGTCTGTCTGTCTGTCTGTCTGTCTGTCTGTCTGTCTGTCTGTCTGTCTGTCTGTCTGTCTGTCTGTCTGCCTGTCTGTCTGTCTATCTTCCTGCCTGCCTGCCTGCCCCCTCCCCACCTCTCTCTCTCTTCCCCTCCCGCCCCCCACACTCCATGAACTGGACGACTGTGCACTGATAAATCCCCTTCCTTGCAAAGCTTCTGGAGCCTGCACTTCACCGAAAAAAGTTTCACATCTGTGCACGCAAGTGGACGCTGAATCACTTGCACCCTGGAGATCTCCATGACAGCAAAGATACATATATATATCTCACGGAGTACGACCAGTACTCGGAAAACTCGGCTCGAAACAGCAGTTTTACAACTCTGAATGGTTCCGTGCATTTCTGCTGTCAATCTTACTATTACTTCAGGAACATCTGTGACCAACACACAAACACCTACATTCTTTATATGGACACTACACTGCTACACCAGCATTCTGTCAGTTCTTTCTTTCTTTGAGAATCTTTGGCTCCGCACATTCTCTGTTCCTAACAGAAGAATGCTTAAGCAGCGTTTTGCAACATTCTGGAAGATCCATGTTGTATGAATTTATCCTCAGGACCCTACGACCGACTCAGCTGCTGCAGCCGACACGCAGTTCCCAGCAGGATGCGGAGATGCTGAGATGCTGCAGGGGGCTGGTCTATCTCCATCACACCTCCCATGCCCCCCTCCTCCACACCTCAACTTCCTCCCCCATTTCTCAGCCAGCTGGCAGACAGGAGCAGACAGTAGGGGTGCGGAGGGTGCGAAAGAATGTGGAACCCCTCTATCCGCCCTCTCATATCTCCTCACAGAGTCCAGCTGCTGCATCCACCTTGACTGTCAGTTCTGGACGGTCAGTGGTGGAGAGAACCTGTCTGCCCCAGTGGTCTGAAGGCTCATCGGATGCAAGCTAACGCCTTTGAACATTGTAAGAGGCGTCTTCATAATTAAATCAGAGGCTAGCCTCATGCATAAATAAATCAGAGGCTAGCCTCAGCAGATTGTACTTACATAAGTCGAAAACTGAGCGGGCTTTCCATCGAGACGCTTGCTCAGCAGAAAAGATTGAAGAGCTAAGGTGTAATGGTGAGGAAACTGCATGAATGATGTATGAATGAGACAGAAGATACTAAGAAAGGACCGAGAATAGACAAAGGGACACAAACAGGACGGATTCTATAATGACAGCGATGTGAAGAACAGAGAGGAATGTAGGAGGAGAAGCTGCAACAGTTGCAGTTGCAGCAAAAGAAAGAAGAGCTACTGTGGGGGGGGGGGGGGGGGGGGGGTGAGATAGAAACACGAACTGAGAGAGGAGTAACACTACAAGAAGGAGACGGGTCAGGTGCAAAAGCAAGAGGAGCAAAAGTAGAAGCAGTAACAGGAGCACGAGAAGCAGGAACAGGAGCACAAGTGCACGAGTAGCAGGCTCGAAAACCGAAGCAGCAAAACGAAGAGAGCAAAAGGAAGGAGAGCTACTGGGGGGGGGGGGGGGGGGCGGGGGGGGGGGGGCGGGGGGGGGCGGGGGGGGGAGGAGGGATTGGGGTGGGAGAGATAGAAGCACGAACTGAGAGAGGAGTAACACTACAAGGAGGAGACGGGTCAGTTGCAAAAGCAAGAGGAGCAAAAGGAGAAGCAAAAGTAGAAGCAGGAACAGGAGCACGAGAAGGAGGACAGGAGCACAAGTGCAGGAGTAGCAGGCTCGAAAACCGAAGCAGCAGAACAAAGAGAGCAAAAGGAAGAGGAGCAGAAACACGAGGTGGAGTAAAAGAAACAGAGCGGTAGAAGGCAGATCACAAACAGGAAGAGCAGGAACAGGGGGAGTAGAAGCATACGGACGAGGAGAAGCAATAGGAGAAGAAGCAGGAGGGAAACATGAAGAAGAGAAGCAGCTGGAGGAGCTGGAGGGGGGTAGCGAAAGGAAGAGAGGCCTGCAGGAAGAAGAGGAGCAGACGGAACAGGACCTGAGAGATAATGAGATGTGGGATCTTATAGATGAACTGCAGAGACAAAAGGAGCGAAATGAACGACAGATAACAATGTACTGTGTAGCTGTTTAAGTCCAGCAACAGCAGTGGAATTAGGAGCTGAACCAAACAAATAAAATCCACCAGAAAGAGAAAGTATAAGAGACTAGTGATAAGTAAAATGACAACAAATCAGTGGATAGTACAATAAATTCGACAGAGGATAAGCACTGACACTTGCATGATACATCTATCTCAGACTCTAAATGTTGCTGTGCACATAAGGTTGGTGTTGATGATATCATTTATCAAGCACTGATCTGTAAGTCAAGGGAAACAGGATATCAACTGAGAATACATTTTTGAACAAGTTTTCACAAA
>JAWQFJ010001873.1:83630-96130 GCA_034096865.1 Theodoxus fluviatilis | reverse complement strand
GGATTTGTGTATTTTGCATGCTTACATGTGTCTTCGCCTAATGTGCGGTGGATTTGTGTATTTTGCATGCTTACATGTGTCTTCGCCTAATGTGCGGTGGATTTGTGTATTTTGCATGCTACATGTGTCTTCGCCTAATGTGCGGTGGATTTGTGTATTTTGCATGCTCACATGTGTCTTCGCCTAATGTGCGGTGGATTTGTGTATTTTGCATGCTCACATGTGTCTTCGCCTAATGTGCGGTGGATTTGTGTATTTTGCATGCTCACATGTGTCTTCGCCTAATGTGCGGTGGATTTGTGTATTTTGCATGCTCGGATGTGTCTTCGCCTAATGTGCGGTGGATTTGTGTATTTTGCATGCTCGGATGTGTCTTCGCCTAATGTGCGGTGGATTTGTGTATTTTGCATGCTCACATGTGTCTTCGCCTAATGTGCGGTGGATTTGTGTATTTTGCATGCTCACATGTGTCTTCGCCTAATGTGCGGTGGATTTGTGTATTTTGCATGCTCACATGTGTCTTCGCCTAATGTGCGGTGGATTTGTGTATTTTGCATGCTCACATGTGTCTTCGCCTAATGTGCGGTGGATTTGTGGCTGTTTATTTTGCACTTATTTAGCTTCAAGAATGCCCAAGCAGACCAGCTTGATGGTTGGAACGTTTCATGTGGTTTCATTGTCTTGGCTGAGGAGAGTGTGTGCTATTGTCTTTCTTCTTCTTCTTCTTGGTTGTCTCTTGGGCGTCGAGGAAGACGACGCGCTGTGCCATCATCTATGGATGCGCATATGGCTCCGAAGTCCAAACTCCGAGGCACACAGACTGCTGCAGGTGGGGCAAGGAACACCGGTTTGGACAGTGGTTGAAGCAGCTTTGTGTCGCTTTTCTCGCGCAGCTTCAAGACGACAACGGCGGCCATCGTCAAAAGCTATTGCAGCTTTTCGGGTGGTGGCACGCCAGAGGGTTCTGTCGGCAGCAGTGGCCTCAAGGTGCCGTGGTTGGAGGTTTGCCCATTTGATGTTCGCCTTGAGGTTGTCCTTGTACCTTTTCTTTGGGCCTCCTTGGTTCCGACTTCCCTGTGCCAACTCGCCATAGAAGAGCTGCCGGGGGATTCTGGACTCCTGCATGCGGATGACATGCCCGGACCATCGAAACTGGACATTGAGGATCTTGGCTTCGATGCCTGTGGAGCCGGCTCTGTCAATGATCTCCTGGTTGGTGACGCGGTCCTGCCAGCTTATCCGCATGAGTGACCGCAGGGCGCGCAAGTGAAATTGTTCAAGGTGCTTGATGTGCCTGTGGTACAGGGTCCATGTCTCGCAACTGTAGAGCAGTGAAGTGAGGACCACTGCCTTGTACACCTTGAGTGCTATAATAAGAACAAAGTAAATCACAGATTTTTTTAATATCATTTTCCAAATCCTTGATTGTTATCAATACGAGCGGTCTAGCTCATTACAACGGATATCCCGCTATTAAGGCAAATCCCCCCTTCCTCCCATTATTCGGTCTTGTGCGAAGCAACTTAGTGTTATACAGTGTTCACTCCGGTAGTTCTACCTAGGTGTTGGTTTAATCATCCTTTTTGTTATTATACAAAGCAAAAGTAAGTATTTCCTATGTGCATAACATGTTCTCGTTTTACGTTATGCACATACATGTGAATTTAATTCTCAATAAAACTCGCCTTTTTTCATCCCAGTGTTTTCACGCCCCAGGAAGACAGAGAGACAGAGCAGGGCAAACACGGGGAAATAGTACAGCCAAAGTTTCTGGCAGAGAGATGTGTGACCTTGGAGTGAGATTGTGAGGACCCACGACAACGTGGGAGCAAAATCTCACAAGTCTCCCTGATGATGCGCTTAACGAAATGAGCCCCCTTCCTAAGAAAGAGACAAATCTGCACGATAAATCTGCTCGCTCAACAGGATTTGGCCAAGCCATGTTGCGAAATGTTTGGGTCATACATTGTTAAAATGTCTTTTAAACTACACCTATGGCCTTATTCGTTCAAAACTATTTATAAACAGAATCCCTGCAAGCAGCCTCAGGGATGACGTCACTGTTTGTGTTTGTAATACCAAAAGGAGACAAAAGATAACCTCAAAGATGAATGGATTGTTCCGTGGATGACATCCCGATTTTGCACCAAATTTCATCAGAACCCGTTTGAACATTTTTAGTTATTTTACCGCATTGCTAACTAACTAACTAACTAACTAACTAACTAACTAACTAACTAACTAACTAACTAACTAACTAACTAACTAACTAA
The DNA here is from genome assembly GCA_034096865.1 of Theodoxus fluviatilis. Classification (NCBI taxonomy): domain Eukaryota; kingdom Metazoa; phylum Mollusca; class Gastropoda; order Cycloneritida; family Neritidae; genus Theodoxus; species Theodoxus fluviatilis. Next base: position 93,857 of record JAWQFJ010001873.1, on the reverse strand, counting down.
CTAACTAACTAACTAACTAACTAACTAACTAACTAACTAACTAACTAACTAACTAACTAACTAACTAACTAACTAACGAACGAACTAACGAACTAACTAACTAACGAACTAACGAACTAACGAACAAACTAACGAACTAACGAGCTAATGAACTAACGAACGAACGAACGAACGAACTAAGGAACTAACGAAATAACTTACTAACTAACTAACTAACGAACTAACGAACTAACGAACTATCTAACGAACTAACTAACGAACTAAATTACTAACTAACTAACTAACTAACTAACTAACTAACTAACTAACTAACTAACTAACGAACTAACTAACTAACTAACTAACTATCTAACAAACGAACTAACTAACTAACTAACTAACTAACTAACTAACTAACTAACTAACTAAAGAATTAACTAAAGAATTAACTAACTAACTAACTAAAGAACTAAAGAACTAACTAACTAAAGAACTAACTAACTAACTAACTAACTAATTAACTAACTAACCGACTGAAAAACATAACCTCTTTCGCGAAGGTAAAAAAATACAATTCAACCCTCCGAGAGATGTATTATTTTCTCTTTCATATATCCACATGGCTTTGTGTACTTTGTTTGAAGTGTTTATCAAAAGGATCCCTAATGTCTGCACGAAACCATCTGCAAGACAGTGGTTCATCGCCACTCTCCAGCAGACACGAGTGCATCAACTCTCTGCGACCACCTATGCCAGGAACGCGGTGCCAATCGTATTTACATTGGCCCAGTGGTAGGCACATGCTTCTGCAGAGTAAGGTTTTATGGTCGTAGAACAACCAGAGCTGAAAGCGAAAATACATTCCGCAAGTGTCCAGTAGTAGACACGGTTCCTCATGCAGGCGGCGGCACTTTACGCTTGGATCAGCGGATAAGCCAGAGTTTGATGCTATGCAAAGACAATTTCTTATCTCAAGCCAAACTAACCAGGGAACGTACGCGTGCGTATTGCATGCGTAATTATATAACGTCTATCGGGAGAATGGTTTTGCGGCACCTGCATCCGAACGAAACTTAAATGGGCCAAATAAATGCAAATGTACCCCATTGACACGACAAGAATCCATAGTCTATTTAAATGAGCTGTCCTGGTTTCCCTCGTGAGCTTTGTTTGTTTGTTTGCTTTCTTGTTTGTTTGTTTGTTTGTTTGTTTGTTCCGCTGTGTTTATGTTTCCCCTCAAAGCCGACATGAGTTTCGAGATTACCCGAGACACAATTGGCTGTTCGAAAGTTGGGAGAGCCAGCAGCTACCTCAATTGCTGTGGCTGCCCTTTTCTGTGCCCAGACTTCGTTAACTTATCAGCGCCGGAGACGGAGCGCGTCTATCCACAGTACCGCTCCTACGTGAAACCCTGCCGTCAGTGCCACTTCCAGACTTGCAGAACTTTCCAAGATCGTCCTGCAGGAGATTCCATGAGTATACTGTATTGGCAAGCTCGTTGATTCACTGGTTGTCTTTGTTAAAGTGTCAGAACTTGAAACTTGTGCAGTTAGGACTTGCCTTCGGAAAGGAGAGAAGAGGGAGAGCTAGAGAGGAAAAAAGACCAGGACAGAGCTAGAGACAGAAAAACCGAGAGGAAACGAGACATACAGAGAGATAGAGACAGAGAGACAGGCACACACACACACACACACACACACACACACACACACACACACACACACACACGGACACACATACGCACACATAGACAAGCTGAGAGAGAGGAGGGGGGTGGGGGGCTGAGGAGAGGGTAAGGGGAAGGAATGAGAAGAAGAGCAGGTGAACAAGGTCACACAAAACCAAGTACAAGCAGGCTGGCAGGAAGCCAAGTAAACAAGCAAGCAAGCAAGCAGGCAGCAGGAAGGGAGGCAACAACACAAAATCTCAGACTGTAAGGTCAGTAGGCTGACAGATGAACTAGCAGGGAGGCAGACAGGTAGGCAGCTAAGCAAGCAAGTAAAGAAGGAAGTAGGCGTGCAATCATTCTAGTAAGCAGGAAGCAGACAGGAGAGAAGAATACTTGAAAGCAGGTAGCTAAGTAAGCGGACAGGTAGACAGGAAAGCAGATAGACTGGCAGGCACGCCAGCAAGAAAACAGGCAGGTATTAGATTGAACGAGCAAGTAAGCAAACATCCATGTGGGCAGATATACGGACGACTAGACGCTAAGGCCGGTGGACTGATAATGGTAGGCACATAATGCAGACATGCATCAAATAAGTTGCACATGCGGACTTACCCAGGCATTGCGATGCACTTACAGCAACACGACCGCATTGCTGATTGACACAAGTGCGGTTTGGCACGAGGACAACGGGGAAATTGCCAGGACAAACAGAACTGTCATAAAAACATATCGGGAATCCGGTACATTGGTAGTACAATCACAAACTTTCCCTTTGAAACTGCGAGCGCATATCTACCTGGGTGGTCTCACAGTTTGCTCCTAATGACCTGATACTGGACCAATGCCCGTAGGAAGCTTCATAGGCTCCTTAGAGTAGTCTCTGGTCGAGCTACTGGAGTAGGCTTTGAAAAACCAGCAGCCAGGGTTTGCAGCTGAGGGAGCATCAACTGGCTTTGGCCATAATTATATGTATAGCTTTGAAAAATGGCCACAAAGACTATCACTTTTGCAATGTTGGCGTCCAGGTAAACTGAGGCCTACTGTGACCACCATATACATTCTTTGCACTTGATGCAAAGATGAGCCAAGACGCGACAGACATGAAGACTATCAATAAACGACAAGCCACCTCTAACAACGGGAGATTGACGCGCTGATACGCAGATGAGAATGGAAAGGAAGAACGCAGAACGGTAAAAGACGGATTGTGCTGAGGTGTTGTTTATCTCCAGAAAAAGCCAGGCGGACGGGGCACACAAGCCACTGCTAACTGCAGACTCGTATCTGCCCGGATCTCGCTCCCTTGCAATTTTTCATTCGCGTGTCATCACCACGTCCTCTTTCCCTTTGTGACTCGAACCCATCTGCAAATATAGAGAGAGAAAACACGAAGAGGGCCTCGAGAAAACAAACTGCGCCAGCCTGAAGGCATAAGCCTTTCCCTCTTCCTGCCTGTCTGCACTTCCTCAGGTGCCCTTAAAGTGCCATCATCGTTGGCATCCACCTTTCATGTGTTTTGGGCTGTCGTCCCAATAGGATACATTACTATTGGACATGAACGAGAAACTCTCCTCACCTGTGCAGCTTGCTCACTCAAGATGTGGTAAAGATTTTGCATCTGGTTTGCTGGTTCGTGAAAGAGAAATTCTCACGAAGAGAAGAAGGGAGATTCACTACAACCGGTAAAGAACTTTTTTTAAACGGCTGAGGAGGAGACGTCTTTAAAAGTGGTGCTTCCCTTGCATCTCCCATATCTGAAGACGGCAAGGACGAGCGCGTCAGAGGAGTGCCAGGCCTGCGCAAGTTTCATCACGGAGTTTATTTCCTGAAGACTTCCCCCAGGCACTCACTCGCCGGCTCTGTTAGTTTCCACAACGTCAAGCGCAGCACCGTGTTTTCCATTATCATCAAAATACTTGGAGAAGTGGTACACCGGTGTACAAGGATGGGAGGGAGAGAGAGAGAGAGAGAGAGAGAGAGAGAGAGAGAGAGAGAGAGAAAGAGAGAGAGAGGGAGAGAGAAAGAGAGAGAAACAGAGACAGAGAGACAGAGACAGAGAGACAGAGACAGAGAGACAGAGACACAGAGACACACATAGAAAGAAACACAGAGAGAGAGAAAGAGAGAGAGAGAGAGAGAGAGAGAGAGAGAGAGAGAGAGAGAGAGAGAGAGAGAGAGAGAGAGAGAGAGAGAGAGACAGACAGAAACAGAGACACAGAGAGAGAGAGAGAAAGAGAGAGAGAGAGAGAGAGAGAGAGAGAGAGAGAGAGAGAGGCGGGGGGGGGGGCGGGGGGGCTCTTCGAAAACCTTCCGCACATCCCTGCAACACGGAAAGGGGGAGGGTCAGGAAGGACTGAAGATCAGAGAAGCCGACGAGAGTTGAAGAGGAAGACGAAGAGTACCAGAGGAGGAAGAGAGTAAGCAGAAGTGGAGTGTGAGAGAACAAAGTACACAGGAGATAAAAAAGAGGAGGAGGTGAATAGATGCTGAGAGAAAGTAAGGGTACTCAAATGATCCCGAATATGATGACGAGAACAATAAACAAAAAAGCAGAAAAAGCTGAAATAGACATAGAAACTGTAGGAGAAGGAGGAGCAGTAAAGATTGAGCAGATGTGGAAACAATAAACCTCGAGAGGAGTAGGAGCAGAAGCAGCACAATGGTAGAGGCAAGAACAGCAGAGAACCAGGAGTTTGAGCAATAGGAGAAGCAAGAAAAGGAAGTGGAGAAGAACCAGGAACATGAAAAAAAAGACATCAGACCCTGAAGCTGGACAAGTTGAATCAAGAAGCAAAAGCACACAAAAGAGCAAAAAAAGAAAAGAGATATATTGATATATATAGCGCCGAACCCAGACACGAAGAGGAAAGTCTCCCCATGTGAAAGTCAAATGAAAGAATCTGAGATAACGCAGAGGACGTATGCTTTACAGGGGGAAAAGAGACATCCTATCTACATGGATGGGGTAAAGACGGCGCAAAGACCTGGCAAGACAAGCCACGAACAGAAAACGAAAAAAGGGCGATGGGTTTGTCTTCATTGCTCGCACTTCCTTTCATGCCTGCGATCCGAATGTTAATGCCGCTCAGTCAAACAAGACTCGCCCCTCTGCCGTGACTTGCCACGTACAACCATTAGACCCACAAATGCTGGAATTGCGTCTGCATCTTCAAGACTGCCAACCTTTCTTCGACAGTTGCCTTCCCCCAGACCTTTAGCCATGAGTTCCGCCTTAATCAGGTCCAGACCCATTCCTCCATTTGCAAAAGGTCTGTCGGTGGCTGGCTTCTGGATGCCTTCCCCCTGCCAATCCCTCCCTTCCTTCGTGTCAGCACATTGCAAAGGCGGTTTACAATGGATGGTAATGCTGACAGCTTTTCAGGGGAAATGTGTTTGGTTGTTGTTGTAATCGAGCTTGTTGCTGTTGTTATTGATGTTATTGTTATTGTAGTTGATGATGATGATTATGATGGCGGCGACGACGACGATGATGTTATTGATGACGACGACGACGACGAGGATTTTGCTGCTGGTGCTGCTGCTGTTCACTGTGATCAGTATATACGTATTCTCATACATATGACAGAAAAGCAACACATTAAGAATGTAATAAAGTTACTGACAAACATCAGGACTTCTTTATGAGAGGAACAATTATATGTCACAAGGCCTTTTGCTTTGTCCATGTTAGTGTATCATAATCACGTCTGTGGCTTAATTTCATGCTGACTTTCATTACAAGTCACATACTTGACTGTTATTTACTGATAATGCACCGAACGTAATAACTATATCCGTACTTGCATTAATAGTCGATGAAGACAGATTGTTAGATGGCAAGAACGGAAAATCGCTGGGGAGAAAAAGAGAGAGACTACATGATAAACACAAATCTCCATGGAAACAGATTAAGGGCAATGAAACTGAAATGTAAAAGAGTCTTTAGGAGCAAGGTCTTTTATCATCCAGGGACCATAATGCTTTTACCTGTGCTTCCATCTATCCTGGGAGAAAGGCAAACACGCTCATGCCTAAACTTCCACAGACATTCCATCTACCTCTCCTGGGCTCTCGCTGATGGCTGCCTCGTCCTTTGCGTGCGTGCACAGAAAACTTTTGCAAAAGCTTTGCGTGGCTCCAACACATTCCATGCATTCTAGAGCCTCGCCTTGGGGTTATACTGAGCAACAGCCTAGCTGGTGCCTGTCGGGTTTTTCTTTGTTGAGAAGCGTCAGCTCTTTCAAGTGGATTGAACCCCACCCCTGATAGGCGGAAGCGTAGCAGCAATTCTCCCGTCATTTGGATGTACACCTGACAGAGCACCTTTCAAAGACGGTCATTGAAGTGGAAACTGGGGGAATCAGAGCGGAACGGTTTGTCAAAGTGTGCATCGGCGTGGAGAACTCTATGTATATCACATGAATCGAGACAGAGACTGGAGCTGTAAATTGAAGGTAAAAAGTACTTGTTTTATACAGCGACTTTCCCCTGACAACTGGGTCTCAAACCACGCTACACCTTACCCCTTAATCACTGAGCTACGCGATATACCCTTTATACTGTTCCTCTGCGACTAGACTGCTCACGGAATAATCATAGGCAGCGATCAGTGTTTCCGTTGACCAATCACTGCATGTTCACACTGGACACGCTCGCTAGCTTCAGCGTTTAGGATTACGGAAGTTTTCGTTCCTACGCTGTCTAAATCTCTTAAATCGAGGCATGGATTTCATTTATCTGTAAGAACAGTGTTTTAAATAACCACTTCGAGAAGGGATGCAACTTTATTATTCGCTCAGCATGAACGATTGCCTCTGCTGATAGCAGAGAGATAGCAACCAGGCTTATTCACCATCGGACCGAAGATGATATAGGAACGCGTTCAAAGAGAAATGGTTTGATAAGCCCTTGTGTAGTACAGGCCCCAGCTGTTCCGTGGTTTCCGTTATCAACCAGAACCCCTGGCTGCTGGACATTCCTGGGCCACTTCAGTAGCTCAGCCAGGGGTGGACCCAAGCAACCAAGAAAGCTACTGAAAGGCATCGGGATAGGGTTGGGTCATACAGATCCGAACCTTAGTTCAAACCACCCTGGAAGTTTGAGCCCACTTCATGCAAATTGGATATCATAAATATTTATCAGGAGCTTGACAGAAGAAAGCTTTTGAGGGAGGAGTAATGTTTTACCGCGTGTTTCCTCGTGAATGTTTATATTTGCATATACAGTATGGACTTCAGTGACAGATGCTGTCACATGAATATTCATATGTGCATATATAGTATGGACTTCAGTGACAGACGCTGTCACATGAATATTCATATGTGCATATATAGTATGGACTTCAGTTATATAGGTTGTCACATGAATATTTATATGAGCGCACAGTATGGACTTAAATGATAGATTCTGTCACATTAATGTTTATGTGTGCATACAGCATGGACTTTAGTGAGGAATGCTGTTACATGAATATTCATATTAGCGCACAGTACGAACTTCAGCGAGAGATGCAGCCACTGGAATGTTTACATGAGCGTACAATATGGACTTCATTGCCAGATGGTGTCACATGAATATTCATATGTGCATACGTTGTGGACTTCAATGAGAAATGCTGCCACATGAATAGGTATATGAGCGTACAGTATAAACTTCATTGAGAGTGCTGTCACAAGAATTTTCATGTATGCGTACAGTGCGAATTTTTGTGACAGATGCTGTCACATGAACGTTCATATATGCATAGACATAAAGAGGGAACATCAGTGAGAGATGCTGTCCCATGAATATGTATGTGTTCATACAGAATGGATTTCAGTGACAATTGCTGTCATGGAAAATCTTTGGATATTCACATCATCTGTCGTTGGAATGATCACTCATTTACCTATTGCAATTCGAGGTACTAATTTTTCCCCACATAATACCTCACAAACAATTCGGGAAGTTGGCTTTTTTTTCTTCATTTTTGACATGATGACATTGCCAAATAGATACTTAAAAATTCTGCACTCCTAATTAACTGATTTTCCAGCTGCAGTTGAGAGCTTGATGAAATTTAAACAAATCGTTTTTCTTTTTCCAAAAACCGCTGACAAGATAAGTCAAAGAAGCTTTCGCTGCGGCGAAACAGAATCCACCAACTCGCCAGCCCCGAGTACAAAAACGCACGGTGCAGGAAAGCCGCGCCTCTACAGGTTATTTTCTGCAGCATCCAACTCCAGGGCCTGCCTGTCGGCGGGCAGATTCCCAAGCAGGCGGCTCCAGGGTTCCAAGGAGCCTGGAAGCATTTTTCTGTTGCTGTCAAGGCTCCCCCCTTGTTCCCCAGGGGTTACGGGTCTGGTTTATGGTAGAAAGCTTTTCTGCTGTGTTTCCTAGTCCGAGGCTACTGGAGAAGTCGAGTAGCGCGCTACCCACCCCTGCTGCGTGACGTTACACAAATAGGTGAGCTGGGGTGATGTTTTTAGATCCAGGAACTTTGAGAGACAGGGTCGGGTTGGGGCTGTGTGTGTATGTGTGTGTGTGTGTGTGTGTGTGTGTGTGTGTGTGTGTGTGTGTGTGTGTGTGTGTGTGTGTGTGTGGATGGATGTGCGCGAGCGCGTCTGTGTGTCTGCAAGCGCGATGTCTCTGCTTGAGACTTTATGGCTGAGGTCGAATATAGCACAAGGTTGAAAAACACTCCTGCAGAAATGATGAGGAGATTTCTTGCTGGAGTTCTCCTAGTTGGCGGATTCTGCGAACGCGTTTGGCACGAGTCAGCAGGAGAGAAGTTCTGATTCCGCAAATAAAACAAACGCGTCCGGCAGGCCTGGGGCTCGATGCTGATCTTTTGCTCTCACAGGTAATCCTGTGTCTGTTTTGCAAGCACAGGTAATCCTGTGTCTGTTTTGCAAGCACACGTAATCCTGTGTCTGTTTTGCAAGCACAGGTAATCCTGTGTCTGTTTTGCAAGCACACGTAATCCTGTGTCTGTTTTGCAAGCACAACGTTACTCTTTGGTGTGACAAAATCTATGATGCACATTTGTTGGTTAAAAAAAGCAAAATCTTTTTGATGCCTGAACGGTTTATTTTTTTTCTTCTTTATATGCAAGACAGTCTTGAATCACTATGTTAAAACCAAAGGTTTCGGATTCATAGAGACGACGTTACGTCCAAATAAAAGTTTTGAGAAAGAAAAAAGATAATGAAAACCCATGCAAAACAACGACGCACCAATGCTGCGCACAAACCTCCGTTAATTATGAAGACTTGAAGACTTAAAGGTACTCAAGACCGGATTCTTATAACTGAATATTACCATGACAACAGAGCGCAAGTTTAGAAACATACATATTTAAGATGCAGCCTCCTATGGGTTCGGGGTAAGAATTGATCCATCACGTCTCCCTACACGATTCGTAAGAGGCGAATAACCAGGGACACCGTTACTTGATTTTCGATTACTGTACTCTGGTTTTGTGATTTTCGTGCTTAATGGCCTTGCATAGCCTACAAAGGCTGATAGGCCGTAAAATACTATCCATCCATCCATCGTCAGATGCATGGAAAGAGACAGTTGCATATTCACTCGCCAACAAAAATCTCATATTTAAAATCTATATTTGCTTTGGAAGTGGAGAAAAACTTCTGAGTTCACAGAATATGAATGTGCACAAGTCCAGAAAACGAAGGTAGACAGGTTTTAACTGCACCACATAATCATTTGAGAAACCTCCAAGCCCCAAACAAACTCTACGTTTAGTGTCTTTAAAAAGAAGTAATGACAATTTGCCTTCAGAGATCACTTCCAAGGGAGAGCACTCCGAGCACTCAGCCATCTACGTCATGCACAAGTACCGGTTAAGTGATGTAGGAATACATGAGCTGAGCTCCTGCCATGTTTCTGCCACGATTTAACGAGTTATGTGCACATTATCTACAGGAGTTGCCTGCTTTCGCAACACATTGTCTGAGGGCGATCCGTCGCCACATTCTGCAGCCAGCTGCCTCCAACGGTTTCCAAGGGTTATACGACGGCATGACGCATTCATTCCACTGCGTCCAGTCACGGTTTCCAAACTTTTTTTTTCCTGTGAAGGAATTTTACCTGTTCTTATTCAGTGAAAGTGAAGTTGGTGGGCTGCTGGAGGATTGATGTGGTTTTTACATGCAAGAGATCACCAGAGGTTTGCGATGCCAAAAACCGCGTTGGGTTTTCGTTTTCTCATCAGCAACATCTTGTGTGGACGCAAGTCAAGGCATTACTCATGACTTTGACCGATCTGTGAGACGATAATAACAAATGCAATATGTCTGGATTTAAAACGTTCGTTAGAAACAAGTTAAGTCAACCGAAGCTCACCTGAAGTCGAAGGTTTTCGAAGTCGGTTGTTGTTGTTTCAATCAACTTTGACATTCAGTGAAGGAGAAAATACTTCTTTAAGGCTTATTCTCGGCTCGTTCTCAAAGCGCCAACCAATCCATATGTCTATACGACCGCCAATCTGTCAGGCCTTCCATCTGTCTGTTTCTCTGCCTGCGCCTCTGTGAACCTCACTGTCTTTGTCAGTACATTGTACATCTAGCTGTTTGTGATGT
>JAWQFJ010001873.1:76130-78630 GCA_034096865.1 Theodoxus fluviatilis | reverse complement strand
AAAACGATTGAGTCAAACGCTAAAATAAGTCTTAGCAAGGAAATACATTTATGTAATGCAGAAACTTTTGTTGTAATGTTTATCTTTCTGACTGAGTGTGTGTATCTGTCTGCCTTTTCCCTTCTTTCCCCATTCTCTCTCTCTCCTCTCTCTCTCTCTCTCTCTCTCTCTCTCTCTCTCTCTCTCTCTCTCTCTCTCTCTCTCATTTTGAAAATTTATGGATACTGCAATGTGTACAGAAAATGAGAACCAATTTCTAAAGGAGCTGTGGGAACGGCTAATAACCGAATATGTACAAGTTTGGTACAAATCCCTTGCAAGTAGTGAAAGTTATGCCTTCAATAGGCAATTGAAATGTGTTTTCAGCCGGGAACAGTATTTGAGCACGATTAATCGGCGAATCCTTAAAGATGTATTTGTCCGTTTTCGTGCCGGTTTTAGCGAGTTAATCATCCACAGACACCGCTTCTCAAATGATCCTCAACGGTCTTTCCTTTGTCCATCATGCAATGAGGAGGATGAAGATGAGATACATTTCATGTTTAGATGCCCGGCCTACGCAGATATAAGACAAAATTATGTTTTTAATTTGTTTGATCTAGCTAAACGTGTGATGGTGATGGCATCCGACAATGTCAATACGATAAGATCTGTGGCATTGTACTTGTTGCATGCATTTAGAAGAAGAAGAGATGCCGTCAGCACAACCAGAGTTATTTAAAAACAATTATGTGTCAGAAACCTTGGTTTCATCATGGAATCTCACCTCTCAATGAAGCAACACATCGCCAAAGTCTGCCAAACCTGCTACTACGAGATCAGAAGAATAGGTTCCATCAGAAAGTTTCTTACAGTAGAAGATACAAAAACCCTGGTAAATTCCTGTATTCTGTCTAGAAAAGATTATTGCAACTCTCTTCTGATAGGCTATCCTGACACTACTCTCCAACCTCTGCAGAAAGTCCAATACTGTGCCGCCCGCCTCATTTACAGAGTGCGTCACAGACAACCTTGCACTCCTATCATGATAAATCTCCACTGGTTGCCTGTTCCTGACCGCATCAACTACAAAGCTGCACTCTTCTGCTACTACTTCTTCACTGAATCTGCGCCCGCCTACCTTTCTCAACTTATTTTTCGTTACATTCCTGCTCGGATACTCCGTTCTTCTGCTGACACCCGACTCCTCATTCCAGGTGACTACAATCGCAAATCTCATGGCTTGCGCTCTTTCTCATTCTACGGCCCTCATCTTTGGAATTCACTGCCTCACCATGTCAGACACTCTGATTCTATCACCTTCGTCTAATCTTAAAATACATCTTTTCCAGCAATATTTGAAACGAGTTAGTCAGAAGAACATGTTCCAACTCCTCCCCTCCCCCCTCCCCCCAAACCCCCACCCCCGTCCTCGCCCTGCCTTCTTGACATTTGATTTGGACAGTTGTGTACATACTTGTATATTTTTGCTTGACTGCTTATTTGTGATTTGTTTGCGTAATGTTGGGTCTATGTTTTTTTTTGTCGAAGTATGGTTGACTCTTTGTATGTACAGAGCATGCGTATGCAAATATGTATGCTACTGTCTTTTTTGTTGTATCTGTTGTCACATGCCCTTAGAACCTCTGGATAAGGCGAATTATAAATACTATACATTATTATTGTTTTTACTATTATTATTGATTTTTTTAAATTTATTATTATTATTATTATTATTATTATTATTATTATTATTATTATTATTATTATTATTATTATTATTATTATTATTATTATGGGCCAGAGGCCTAAACAAATAATCTCTCTCTCTCTCTCTCTCTCTCTCTCTCTCTCTCTCTCTCTTCAACCCTCATCTATGACCACCACCGCGCTGTGTGCGCATCCGTGCCTGAGCGTACTTGTGCATGCGTGTGTCTGTGAGTGTGTGTGTACGACCGCGCGCGCGCGTGTGTGTGTGCCCATGCAAGTTTGATCGTGTGTTTCTGTCTGTCCTTGCGTCTGTCTATCTGTCCTTCCATCCTTCTATGCATCCACCTGTCTGTGAGGTAGTTCGTTCATCTCTCCAACTCTCTTTCCTTCCGTCTGTCTCTTTCTCGGTCCGTCTGTCTTCTTTTCCGTTTATTTGTCTATCCACATCTATCCGTCCGTCCATCAAATTGACCATCTCTCTATGGGTCTTTCTATCTTTTGCCATTCTGTCTCTTTGCCAGTACACTGGGAAGTGGCGACTTCTAGTGCAGCTGTTAAGTGTAAAGGAATGTATTTCGCCCAGTTCAGGGTTCCGTCAAGCCGGCGCCAAACTGCGGGTAGTTAGGAAGATAGAATCTCCCCCAGGAATTCAGTCGCTCTTCCTTTGCTCCCATCCCATTCCGTCTTCTCGGTGGAAAGCTCACCTGAGACGTAGAATTAAGTGCTGAGACTTTGGTTGCTATTTAGAGAAAGCCTTCGTGTAAATGCGTCTACCAAGCAAAAATGGCTTCAGTCAACAGAGACGTTTTTG
>JAWQFJ010001873.1:51130-58630 GCA_034096865.1 Theodoxus fluviatilis | reverse complement strand
AAACGCAAACCAAGTCACGGTGTCCCTAGTTATTCGCCTCTTAAGAATCGCGTAGGGAGACGCGGTGGGTCAATTCTGACCCCCAACCCACACGGGGGAGAGTCAATTCTGACCACCACCCACACGGGGCTCCTGAGTGGAGAGAGGCAATGCCAGTGAAGCACCTTGCCCAATGATGCAACGCAAAGATCCATGCGGTTTGGAACAATGCTACAGCTGTCCCATGAGCCACTGCAGGCTAGCGCTCTGACTGCTGGGCGCTGTGTGGGAGTTGAAGTGTGCAGAATGCGTCCCTAGTTATTCGCCTCTTAAGAATCGCGTAGGGAGACGCGGTGGGTCAATTCTGACCCCCAACCCACACGGGGGAGGGTCAATTCTGACTCCCACCCACACGGGGCTCCTGAGTGGAGAGAGGCAATGCCAGTGAAGCACCTTGCCCAAGGATGCAACGCAAAGATCCATGCGGTTTGGAACAATGCTACAGCTGTCCCATGAGCCACTGCATGCTAGCGCTCTGACTGCTGGGCGCTGGGTGGGAGTTGAAGTGTGCAGAATGCGTGACTGAACCACTGTTTTTACTGACACTGTGGGGAAACGAGACATGCTTTGAAAACGTAGCACGGAACTTTGACCATCAAGTGCGGGCCTCTGTGTCTGGTTGCACGTGCAGACATACCAGTTCTGCAGCACGATTCTTTTCATGCAAATCACTCGTGTGGAACCCAATTTTCCGCCTCACTATCACTCCGCCCTATCCCACTCCCCCCCCTCCCCCACCTCCCCCCTCACCCACCCTTCCATTTTCTACTGGGTCCAACCTCATGAAATGTTTACATGCGATTCAAGTGTATGCAATTAACTACTGCAAGAACTGTTACCCCTAATTGGTGTGACAGTGTGAAAAAGATTGTAAGAGAGACTGCCGAGAGAAGTGTAATAGAAAATCTCATGAAAAAACTAACATCCGCTGTGGAATGTCAATATGTTTACTTCGTAAAGCTTTTGTGTAGCAAGCTACGAATTGGCGAACAAATTTTGTTGGTCTGAGTCAAAGAAACATTGGTAGAAGACGTCGTGAAGCCAAGCTTTAGATGACTCCAAAAAATGTATACTTCAGAATGAAGTTAGTCTTGCTCGTTCGTGCTCCGATATGTCAAAGGTGTGGTCTTATACAGCGACGCATCGTCTCAAGCTGCTTTGCACTTTACCCCCTGTTCACTGGTCCGCTTCATCCATCCTTCACTGACACCTGACACCAGACACAGTGACAAACAGATAAGACATACACAGTCGGATTCCAGCACCAACTTCACTCCCTGGGAAATATTCCAACCCAGTGCTCACTCATGACCGCATACAAGGGCACTACTGTGTATCATAGCCACACTCACAGGTACTCCATTGTACTCCTGAATCGGGGAGACACAGTGCGAGTCAAGCACGTTGCTCAAGAATGCAACTCTGAAACCGCGCAGCTTCGAACGCCGTACCCACCAGCCGCAGGCGACTGCAGGTCGAGGGCGCTGACCATTTCCTCTAGCACGACACCAAAAGTGTCATGTTTGTGTAATCGTAAAGCACGCTAAACGCCCTCTAGCACGACACCAAAAGTGTCATGTGTTTGTGTCATCGTAAAGCACGCTAAACGCCCTCTAGCACGACACCAAAAGTGTCATGTGTTTGTGTCATCGTAAAGCACGCTAAACGCCCTCTAGCACGACACCAAAAGTGTCATATGTTTGTGTATTCGTAAAGCACGCTAAATGTCCTCTAGCTCGACACCAAAAGTGTCATATGTTTGTGTAATCGTAAAGCACGCTAAACGCCCTCTAGCACGACACCAAAAGTGTCATGTTTGTGTAATCGTAAAGCACGCTAAATGCCCTCTAGCACGACACCAAAAGTGTCATATGTTTGTGTAATCGTAAAGCACGCTAAACGCCCTCTAGCACGACACCAAAAGTGTCATATGTTTGTTTAATCGTAAAGCACGCTAAACGCCCTCTAGCACGACACCAAAAGTGTCATTTGTTTGTGTAATCGTAAAGCACGCTAAACGCCCTCTAGCACGACACCAAAAGTGTCATATGTTTGTGTAATCGTAAAGCACGCTAAATTTCCTCTAGCACGACACCAAAAGTGTCATATGTTTGTGTAATCGTAAAGCACGCTAAATTTCCTCTAGCTCGACACCAAAAGTGTCATATGTTTGTGTAATCGTAAAGCACGCTAAACGCCCTCTAGCACGACACCAAAAGTGTCATATGTTTGTGTAATCGTAAAGCACGCTAAACGCCCTCTAGCACGACACCAAAAGTGTCATATGTTTGTGTATATCGTAAAGCACGCTAAATGCCCTCTAGCACGACACCAAAAGTGTCATATGTTTGTGTAATCGTACAGCACGCTAAACGCCCTCTAGCACGACACCAAAAGTGTCATATGTTTGTGTAATCGTAAAGCACGCTAAACGCCCTCTAGCACGACACCAAAAGTGTCATATGTTTGTGTAATCGTAAAGCACGCTAAACGCCCTCTAGCACGACACCAAAAGTGTCATATGTTTGTGTTATCGTAAAGCACGCTAAACGCCCTCTAGCACGACACCAAAAGTGTCATTTGTTTGTGTAATCGTAAAGCACGCTAAACGCCCTCTAGCACGACACCAAAAGTGTCATATGTTTGTGTAATCGTAAAGCACGCTAAATGCCCTCTAGCACGACACCAAAAGTGTCATATGTTTGTGTAATCGTAAAGCACGCTAAATGTCCTCTAGCTCGACACCAAAAGTGTCATATGTTTGTGTAATCGTAAAGCACGCTAAACGCCCTCTAGCACGACACCAAAAGTGTCATATGTTTGTGTAATCGTAAAGCACGCTAAACGCCCTCTAGCACGACACCAAAAGTGTCATATGTTTGTGTAATCGTAAAGCACGCTAAATGTCCTCTAGCACGACACCAAAAGTGTCATATGTTTGTGTTATCGTAAAGCACGCTAAACGCCCTCTAGCACGACACCAAAAGTGTCATATGTTTGTGTAATCGTAAAGCACGCTAACTTTCCTCTAGCACGACACCAAAAGTGTCATATGTTTGTGTTATCGTAAAGCACGCTAAACGCCCTCTAGCACAACACCAAAAGTGTCATATGTTTGTGTAATCGTAAAGCACGCTAAATGTCCTCTAGCACGACACCAAAAGTGTCATATGTTTGTGTTATCGTAAAGCACGCTAAACGCCCTCTAGCACGACACCAAAAGTGTCATATGTTTGTGTAATCGTAAAGCACGCTAACTTTCCTCTAGCACGACACCAAAAGTGTCATATGTTTGTGTAATCGTAAAGCACGCTAAATGTCCTCTAGCACGACACCAAAAGTGTCATATGTGCAGTGTTTGCTGAGTTATGACGATTTGAAAGCGCGTGTGCCAAAAACCTTTTCAAGAAAACAGATTTTCAAGTTTGAGTTACGTTTTGTACAGCAACCATTTAGTTGTAATCCAGCTTTATTATTGAAATTAGGCCCAGAGCTATTTCTTGCATACATCCCTCAACGGCCAATGAAAATTAGCCACGCGTTTAGATGAGTGTCCGCGGTGTGTAACCTTACCAAATACTTTACTGATCTGTTCGCGAGTAGACAGAAGCAATATGATGATGAGGTGGGGAGTTACGCAATCAGATGATGTTCTTTCTACAATGAAATTGCAGTATCTATCTAAATACGTAAATAAATATTCATGTAGCGGTAGACGTGAAATCTGAAACTCTCGGAGTATACGTAGAAATGGTTCATCTATATAAATCAAGTAAAATCTCAAAATCGCTTGAGTGATTCTCTTGAATGCATTTTCTGCTGTTTCTCAATTTGAACCATTTATCCTAGCGACTCATTTCGGGAGGGCGGGTAACATTTGCTCGTACAGACGGGGCATGAATAGTGACGTCATAGGAAGAGAAGTCATCCTTGAGTTTAAACCTCGCACACGAACAGCCTCACCGCTCAGCTTCATGGACTAAATCCTCGACCTCAAATGCAATGTATCCATTTCTCAATCATTTGGTTATTTAAGTAGTTCAACCTTTTTCTGTTTTAACGAGACAGTTTTCAAAACATGTGCATCGAACAATCTTGCAGACAATTAGGAGTGAAGAAATAGAAATACTGAGCCCGACGCGCATGTCTTCACCAGAGCATTTTCAGTAAGTCTGTTTAAATCCCGATATTTACAACGACTGTATTCACTCGATATCTCGTCTCGGCATGAGGGATTGTGCAACATTTCGAGAACGATCATGTTCTGACTTTGCTTATGAATCGAAGTCCCGAACTTTTCACACGATGTGCAGTCTGGCATGAGCAAAGGGTGCGGCGCACTCTCTGGGACTTTCCAAAATGACCTGAAACGGCTCGTACTTGTGGGTGTGTCCCCAGTCCCGCTCAGGCCAAGGTCATGGGGGAGGCTGCGTACCTGTGCAAACAGGTTGGGAGAGTCTCTTGCAAGGAGTCGTGCCTGTGCTTGAGTCAGGCTGACAAACGCCGCATCGAGCCAGAGTGTTGCGCACTATTTAACTGTGCCTTTCATGGACGCGGGGGCCACGGTCTCCCCGTCTTTCTCATGACCTGCTGGCGGTTTGAAACGCCGAGAACACACAGTGGGTCAGGACACACCTACATGCCAGGTTTCCGTCCAGGTGTCTGCAGATTTCACTCTCCTTGGTGGCTGCGTTGTGTCGTTTGAAATCTACACGCGTGGTATCGAAGCATTGGCAGCTTGGCTCTGCCTGCTTCTTGCTCTGGCTCTGATCCTTCAATCAGTCATGTGCCGGAGACCATTCTGAATGGCTATTGTTATCTCCGTTCTTCCTCTATCATCCACCTGACTCAGCCGTGTATTTCATTTCTCCTCCTCCTCCTCCTCCTCCTCCTCCTCCTCCTCCTCCTCCTCCTCCTCCTCCTCCTCCTCCTCCTCCTCCTCCTCTCCTTCTCCTCCTCCTCCCTTCTCCTCCTTCTCCTCCTCCTCCTTCTACCCTCCTCCTCCTCCTCCTCCTCCTCCTCCTCCTCCTCCTCCTTCCTCCTTCCCTCCTCCTCCTTCCTCCTCCTCCTCCTCCCTCCTCCTCCTCCTCCTCTCCCTCTCCTCCCTTCTCCTTCTTCTCCTCACTTCTCCTCCTCCTTCTTCTCTTCTTCCTCCTCCTCCTCCTTCCTCCTCCTCCTCCTCCTCCTCCTCCTCCTCCTCCTCCTTCTTCTTCTCCTCCTCCACCTTCACCTTCTCCTTCTCCTGCTTCTCCGCCGTCGTCGTCCTCTTCCTCTTCCTCTTCCCCTTCCCCTTCGACTTTGTCTTCCTCTTCGTCTTTGTCTTCCTCTTCGTGTTTGTCTATGTCTTTGACTTCGTCTTCGTCTTCTCCCATCATTCATTCCTTTCTTCCTTTCTTCCTTCCATCCTTCATTATTCCTTCCTTCCGTCCTTTCTTTCCTTTTTCCGTCCTTTCTTTCCTACTTCCGTCCTTTCTTTCCTTCTTCTGTCCTCTTTCCTCCTTCAGTTCTTTCTTTCCTCCTTCCGTCCTTCATTTCTTCCTTCCTTCATTTATTACTTCCTTCCTCCTTCTTCCTCTTTTTGTCCTTCTTTCTCCTCCGCCTCCGTCCTCTTCCTTTCTACTCCCTCCTTCTCCTCCTCGTCGTCTTATTCCTTCTCGACCTCCTCCTTCTCGTCCTCCTCTCTCGTCCTCCTCCTTCTCATCTTTACTCTTCTCGTCCTTCTCCTTCTCGTCCTCCTCCTTCTCGTCCACCTCGTCCTCGTCCTCCTCGTTCTCCTTGTCCTCGTCCTCGTCTTCGACCTCCTCTTCCTCCTCCTCCTCGTCGTCGTTCGCCTTTCTTCTCCCTCTCCTCGTTCTCCTCCTCGTTCTCCTCCTCGTCGTCCTCGGCCTTGTCGTCGTCGTCCTCGGCTTGTCGTCGTCGTCGTCGTCGTCGTCGTCGTCGTCGTCGTCCTCCTCCTCCTCCTCCTCCTCCTCCTCCTCTTTATCAGCAGCAGCAGCAGCAACAGCAGCATCTTCATCGTTATCTTCATCATTGTTTCTTCTTCTTTTTCTTCTTTTTCTTCTCTTCCTTTTTCTTTTCTTTCTTATTTTTCTTTTCCTCCTTTTACTTCTTCTCTTCCTTCATCCGCTCTTCCTCTGCTCCCTCCTCCTTCTCCTATATCCACTTCTGCTCTTCTTCCTTCTTCTGTTTCTCCTTTTCCTGCACCTGGCACTCCTTTTAGGTTTAGTTCTTCTCTTCATTCATCCGCTCTTTCTCCTCTCCCTTCTCTCGCTCCTACACCTGTTCCTTCTTCTTTCCCCATCACCCCCTCCTCCCTCTTCCTTCTCTCACTCCTACACCTGTTCCTTCTTCCCTTCCTTCATCATCTCCTTCTCCCTCTCCTGCTACTAATGCCTTACCTTTTTTACTTTTGCAAGCAGAAACTGTGCTGGAAAGCTTCTACCAGAGTAACGATGCAATTTCGTATCAATGTTCAGCTTCGGTCGTTGTTGCTCTGAATTCAAGAGGCGGAGGCGGTCTGAACTCTCAGCGCTGGTCTTTGTGCTGACAAGCGTCATTAGGCTTGGGTGCGTCATGTTGTGCTTCCCTGCATTTGGAGTTGAAACTTTCTCGTTCTGGACTCGAAAACATGGCGAGCTCGATACATGGGAAGCCTGCAATCAGTCGCAATATTTTTCCGGGAGAGTAAAGAGTGGATGAACTGACTCATCACCAAGGGGTTAAAGCGGGTACCTGCATGTGTGGGACGAGACTGCAACTCGTCGCGCTGTGAATCCATGAATATTCCTTGTCAGGCTCTGATACACACGATTCATCCAGCGGTAGGAAAGACCGGGCAGGGCGAGACTGAGCCGAATTGAGAAACAGGTCTGCGTGACAAACTGAAGAACAAACGAGCGCCTTTAGCTTTGTAACTTAAAAAGGCGACAACCAAAATACATCAAACTGAGCGTGACAGGGACTTCAGTGAAAAACGGGCCTGACTTGCTCTAAGGAAACGTGATGACACGGATATTGGTTTCATGACTCGGGCATCATGTTTCTAGCCATCACGCTTTCCTGGTGAAAATGTTTTCCCCCAAGTTTGTTGTGACATTACGCGGTTTAAATTGCAAACAGGGATTTTGGGACAGACGCACACTACAGCAAGTGAAGAAGTTCTGCCACTGTTTTCCCTGATGGACGTAAATGAAGTTTTTCTTAAAGCTACCTTTGTCGGACACATGTTAACAGCCAAAACCACTTCTTCTGAAGTACGCATGTGCTATGCTGTATCTAAAATTATCAACGCCCAAAATTCACGTCTTGTTCTTACTACATTGGACAGCATGTGAGTGTTTCACTGTGGACTGGAGGTAAAAATTGACCCACCGCGTTTCCCTACATGATTCTTAAGAGGCGAGTAACTAGGGAAGGAATGTTTTTACCTGCTGTTATTTTAACTAGTTCTGATGAATGTTC
>JAWQFJ010001873.1:33630-46130 GCA_034096865.1 Theodoxus fluviatilis | reverse complement strand
GCACAGAAACGCATACACATAAAGAAATAAACACATGCACACACACATGCGCGCACACACACACACGAAACAAACACATGCACACACACAAACACACACACATATATACACACAAACACACACACACACACACACACACACAATTACATTCGCACACACACATATACTCAAGCACACACGCGCACGCGCGCACGCACACACACACACACACACACACACTTACGCGCACACACCCACACATACATACTCGCACACACACACACATTTACATACACGCACACACACACACACACACTTACGCGCACACACACACACACACACACACATTCGTACGCACACACACACCCACACATACATACACGCACACACACACATTTACATACAGACACTCACACACAGAGAGAGTAAGTACACGAAAGCAATGGTGCATGGCATTGCAGGTGACCCTGACTGCCACCGAGTTCAAGGAGAAGGGGCAGTCAGACACTCTGCATGTGGAGGTGTTCTTCAACAGAGCTCCTGTTGCCTCCAAGACCCTGAACACGTACGTTCTGAACTCTGCAGACTTGCTGGCAGCACCCCTGACTATAAACATCCTTCAAGATGCTGGAATCAACGATCCTGACGGCCACAATATGACCTTTAGTATTGTCGGTGAGTTATGGAAAAGAATGGAATGAAAATATTGTATTTCATGTGGATGTAGCTGTGATAACATTTCTGTTAAGTTTTACCGATAAAACCTTTTTTATCGTTAAAAATTTCAGAGTCGTTTATAAAGGGCAAAAAGGAACCAGGTGTACATGTATAGTCAGTTTATCTCGAGCAGTGATTGAATCACAACATCCAATCACTCCGCACAATTGTTTCACTTATGCCGCCATTTTTCCACGTAAAGCTAGGTCCAAAGATTGATGCATGGTTGAATTCGCTAGTCATAATTATGGAATATTTACGAACCACGATTATAAAAATATATTATCATCCAAGGCAACGTGTTTTTTTTGCGACAAAAATAATGAATGATGGATCATTAACGTCTTGACAAGCGTGAAAAAATCATCGTCATGAGGACTTCATGAATATTCATGTTATATTTGAAATTATTTTCAGACTCCAGCAACGTTTCCGCTCAATTAAACCTGACTATCGACAAAGTCAAGGGGATTCTGCAGGCCCGCACAACGAGAAGCAGTCACGCTGAATTCCTCGGTAATGTCACAGTAATGGTGAGTGCTCGGTTACTCTGAATTGACTTTCTGGACAAAAGAGGCAATTTGTAATTTACCACGACCTTCACATTGATAATGTACCCATGCTCTTTTGACCGTACATTTTTGAAAGGTATTCTCCATAGGAAGTAATTTATTTGTCTAGTGGGTTCGTGTCCGATGTCATCGTTGGGTGCCTGTGAGGGCTGAGCAGGACAACTTTGAAAATAAACATCGGCGCTCTCATCCTTCTCCTGGTTGCATACTCGCCAGAGAGTGAAGATGGTGGTGGAATGGCAGTAGAGGCAGCTGGACTTCCAAGGGGGGAGACAGATGGATGGAAGGAGTTTTACGGCATGTCATTCCAGGGGGTAAAGTGTGCTCTTTGAGCACCTGCGAATGCGTGAAAAGTCGTGGTATAAAACCCAAGCCCTTGACCGTGATCTTCACGCAGGTGGCCGACGACGGGAGTCCCAGCCTGAACACGAGCCTGATAGTCGAGCTGCGGTTGCTGTATCTGGACTGCTACAGACCTTCAAAGCTCTACTTGGACTACAGGCGACTGCCAACCTCTGAACCCGGACCTCTAGTGTTCCGACAGAACTGCATCGCCACCCCTGGGTATTCGACTTCACTGAACGTCACTATCTCGTCACAAAATATCAGTGGTGAGTGAACACCATCTAAGTTTTGTATTATATACAAATGTTTCTTATTGGGAAGTAAATCAGAGAAAAAGAAAAGCATCATTCACATGTTCACATTGTCGTCGTCGTCGTCGTCGTCGTCGTCGTCGTCGTCGTCGTCATCATCATCATCATCATCATCATCATCATCATCATCATCATCATCATTCTATTAAATGTGTGTGTTTCTATGGTTTTCCCCATATCTCTTTTCTTTGGGGTGATTTTCTTGAACTAATAAAATCATCATGCGAATCTTCAACATCGTCAGAACTATTATCATGGGAAGCACAAAGATTATCATCAAGATACTGAACAAATCATCAACAAAAATATCAACATAATCATCATCAGCATCATTACCATAATCATCATAATCTTCATAATTCGATAGCAGATGTAACTGGTACTACCAAATTGACTCGGTCCAACATCTTGACGATTTTCAGATGATTGTATTGCCACCACAACGTGAAATGATGGCCCTTCAAATCTGGAAAAAAATGTTATAAATTTTCTGTTGTTGATGATGCATGCTTATTTGAAAGATTGCGCACTGACAACGTGTTTTTTTTACGACTTCTTAAGTGTGCAGGTTATACAATGTTGGCAACCAAAATTGTCAGAGAACGGGTAATTTTATTGGCTTCCAGCATTAAAGGAATTCCTTCAATAGCCAATGAAATGCACTGCACTATTGAGGAGATTTCCCCTGTTTACAGAGGATATAAATAGCATACGGATTTGTTTGCTCGTAGGGCAGAATCAGAATAATGACGAGGTGGGTTTTACACAATCAGAAGCAATCTTACGCAATTTTACGCTATCAGACGCAATCAGATGCAATCTTACGCTATCAGACGCAATCTTACGCAATCAGATGCAACTTTACGCAATCAGATGCAATCTTACGCTATCAGACGGTATCTCACGCTATCAGACGCAATCTTAGGCTATCAGACGCAATTTTACGCTATGAGACGCAATCTTACACAATCATATGCAATCTTACGCTATCAGACGGTATCTCACGCTATCAGACGCAATCTTAGGCTATCAGACGCAATTTTACGCTATGAGACGCAATCTTACACAATCATATGCAATCGTACGCTATTAGACACAACCTTACGCTATCAGACACACTCTTATGCAATCAGATGTGACCTTACGCTATGAGATGCAATCTTACACAATCAGATGCAATATTACGCTATCAGACGCAATCTTACGCTATTAGACGCAATCCTACACAATCATATGCACTCGTACGCTATTAGACTCAACCTTACGTAATCAGATACAATGTTACGCTATCAAACACACTCTTATGCAATCAGATGCAATCGTACGCTATCAGATGCAAGCAGGCGCAATCTTACGCTATCAGATGCAATCGTACGCAATCAGATGCAACCTTATGCTATCAGACGCAATCTTACGCCATCAGACGCAATCTTACGCAATCAGATGCGATCTTACGCAATCGGATGCAACCTTACGCTATCAGATGCAATCAGACGCAATCTTACGCAATCAGATGCAATCTTACGCAGTCAAATGCAATCTTACGCTATCAGTCACAATCTTACGCCATCAGACGCAATCTTACGCAATCAGACACAATCTTACGCGATCAGATGCAATCTTACGCAGTCAAATGCAATCTTACGCTATCAAACGCGATCTTACGCTATCAGACGCAATCGAACGCTATCGGATGCAATCTTACGCAATCAGATGCAATCTTACACGCTCAGACGCACGTGTTTTCCCCCAGAAACGAGTATACATCTTCCTGCAGACGTAACAAACAACCTCTTCTTTGTGGATTTAATCCTGAAACTCGCAACCCCTTGTACTGTGATGGTTAGGATGTTTCAATGGAATAAAATCTTCAAAATGCCAGAGTGATTCCCATTAGAGCAACTCCTGCAGTGTCTTGATTTGACCGCAATATCAGATGGACTCCGTTTGGCAGAATCAGTCAGGACTATTCCTCCAGCAGTTGTTCTGGAAGTTGTTGGTTTTCTGTGCCCAAAGAGAACTTTCATGTCCAAAATTTGGGTGGTTCGAGCTCGTTTTTCCTATTTCTTTTGTTCTTGATTTCATTTAAGTGCAATAGCAACTTCGTTTTGTTCCCTTTTTTTCAATGTTGTCGCACTATCTCCAAGGTTACGCATCCCGTCTACCGGGAATTGTTGTGAGCAAGATTTTGTCGTTTTCGTTCATGCCACAATATACTCCTGTTTTGAATGTGGTTGCTGCTGCTGTTGCTGCTGCTTGCACTACTACTGCTACTGCTACTACTGCTGGCACTACTACTGCTACTACTACTACTACTACTACTATACTACTTCTACTACTATTTCTACTACTACTACTTCTACTACTACTACTACTACTACTACTACTACTACTACTACTACTACTACTACTACTACTATACTACTTCTACTACTATTTCTACTACTACTACTTACTACTACTACTACTACTACTACTACTACTACTACTACTACTACTACTTCTACTACTACTTCTACTACTACTACTACTTCTACTACTACTTCTACTACTACTACTACTACAACTACTACTACTACTACTACTACTACTACTACTTCTAATACTACTACTACTACTACTTCTACTACTACTATTACTATTACTACTGCTACTACTACTCCTACCACCAGTACTACACTATTGCGTTACTGTTAATCTTCTTTATGTTACTTCTGCGAGTGAAGCCCACACAGTTATTGCATGGAATATCTCTTTTTTCATGTAGCGTTTCTCGCAAACGGTTCTCTACACGTCCATAATGGCAGTGTTGGTGTCTACAATATCAGTCTGGCAGTCTCACTTGAGGGACACATTCGGCAGTCCTGGTTTTCCGATCTCTACATCGGTAAGTATCCCAAATTAGGTTCTGATGTAGCCTCCAAAAATGATAATATTTCGGACAACAACTAGACCGTGATGACGACGCAATCTGAAAAGAACAATAAAAGTTCAATTGAGTATATTGGGCTGAAGCATTTTCAAACAGATCGTACTGGAAATCTGGCTTTGATTATAGAAGACTATAAAATTATTGATTCAGTCGTTGGTTTGGTATGACCTAGAAATACGTGAGATTAAGTGCAATCGTCCTAAAAACATATTTTCACAGTGCCTCTGAGAATCTATCCATCTCAAAGCATAAAAGACAACTGCACTTTTTTTTACATTTATAAGTGCTGAAATAGGTTTCTCACAAAAATGTAAAATGCAGTGACTGACATGACTAATGATTTTAAACGTAAGCTCATACATACATGTAAACGTTGGTCTGTTCTCTGCGTTGTAGCAACGATAGTTGTTTGTAATCTGATGAAATACTTTTTCAGTGGGTTCTTGTACGTACGTGTCCAGTTCCAACACTGCCGTTTTAGCGCGCAAAATCCTGAAGATGTCGTCAGAATTTGCTTACGTGATATCATTGCTTTACCGTTTTTATTTGAAGGTTTTTTCAAGACCATCACCTACGTCGTGACTTGTCCACTTTGGAACGAAAAACTGGCGGATCTTTTTTCAAATGACTTCAGAAATGTGTCCAACATGATATCAAATGAGGTGAGTACAGACAAATTTAGAAAAATTGAGCGAAGCAAAACATGTATACTAAAATTAATTTGAAGTAATGAGTATTTTCATGCGAAAACTGTTGGACACGTTCCTCTGGTGTAACATCCATGTTTTTCCATTTGTCCCTGGCAGTTGATTTAATTTCAGAACCACAAAGACTTGACGTTTACTATAATTCAAACGTAAAGTTATATCACGTGAAATGTGTTTGCTGTGCTTTTCTTGATGTACAGTATGAGTGTGGGTAAAAGAAAGCACGTTTACCATCAAACATAAGTGTCAGCAAGCAGGCAAACACCCAAACAAGCAAGCGAGAGAGAGGGGGGCGGGGAGGGGAGGGATAGAGGGAGGGAGGGAGGGAGGGAGGGAGGGAGGGAGGGAGGGAGAGGGAGAGAGGGATAGAGAGGGAGAGGGAGAGAGAGAGAGAGAGAGAGAGAGAGAGAGAGAGAGAGAGAGAGAGAGAAGAGAGACAGAGACAGAGAGAGAGAGAGAGAGAGAGAGAGAGAGAGGTTTGCATGTGAATCCGCTCCAATTAACCTTTTGAAACAAATGCCGATCAGTGACCTTGAGAAGCACAATCTCAAGGTCAGTCGACTCCGAAGGAAAATCTTCCATGGACTGCAGTTGTAGAAGTCCTCTTTTTGAAAGACGCAAATCCTGCAAGCACTTGGCGTAGTCCATGCAGGAGTTCTGTCTTCCAATCCAATAATCATTGAGTCGCGACTTACATTATTTTCTTCCGTATCTTTCTGTGTGCAGGTCATGTCCAATCTAAAGGGTTTGGGAGCAGCATACTACGACGTTGTACAGTTCAGGTAAGACTGATGTCGACTTGTAGTCAGTGCTTGAATTATGGAGCACAAGACGGTAACGCTGGATTATCTTACCCAAATGCGGCATCTATCGTGCATTGAACTGTTTGAAACCTAACAACACATTGTTTGTCAAAAGACAACCACAACGTAATTCAAAGGCTGAACGATGGTGATAGTCTTAAAAGTGAGTAATATAAGATTTTTGGAGGTGTATCCTAGGTATATTGACAAACAGGGCGACTGACAAACATGAGTAGAGAATAATGAGAACAAACATAGTATAGCAAGAGCTAGAAATGATGAGTATTTACACCCCTGTACATTCGGCATACGATATTATATGTATTTTAGGTTTGTTTCTGGTTCCAATCAGACAACACTTTCAGAGACATCGGTGTCTGCTTTAACATTTACTGGGCGATCAAACATCACATGTTTACTGGGTCATTCCATTATTCCATTACCATATCAAACTGTTGGGAAGTTAACCGACATCAATGCAAATGTCGGCAGAATAGCTGTGGGTCTCTAGTTTACTTCTTACACAGTAGCAATCTTCTATTTCCATCTCATACACATGTCTCATAAGGTCGCTTCAATTCCTATGGGACAGTGTCAAAAGAGGCGATCTTGTAGTCTCTGAGAGGGGAAAGTCGATGTTAAAGCACCCAATGGAGACTTTCAGCAAACCCTCGCTGCTCCAGAGATGAGTGTACGCTCTTCCGTGTTTCCAGGAACGGCAGCGGTCTGACGGTTGACGGCCTGCTGTACGCCCTGAATAACACCACCTTGACAGCTGATCAAGTGCAATACCAGCTTCTACACCACGGCTTTCCTTCACCTCTTGCCGTCATCAACAGCACCGTGAGAATCTACGACCAGGGTATGGAGACTGTCCTCATGCCAATTGCACATGAGGCGACGAGGCGACAAGATGTTGTGCTCTCAGCAAGACTGTGCTGCTTGATTGAAAGGGTCAAGCTGCAAAGTGCTGCTCCGAGCACAAAATGTTGTCGCTTCATGAGCAATAGCCCTTAGTAGGTCATTCTTGATCGGCTTAATTCGAAATGTTTGGAATATCTACTTGGTTGTGTTGTTGACTGCCAACGTTCGGAAAAGTTTCGATGGAAATGTCTATAGAGAGTAAAAGTATCGTTGTGTGTTGTGTGTGACTGGATGTGCTGTAGCGATAATAAGAGTCCAACCTGACAGCTACATCTAGTATGGCTCTCGAGGGGGAGGAAGAGAGAGAGAGAGAGAGAGAGAGAGAGAGAGAGAGAGAGAGAAAGAGAGAAAGAGAGAGAGAGAGAAAGAAGAGAGGAGAGAGAGAGAGAGAGAGGAGGGGGGTGGGGAGGGGAGGCAGGGAGGCAGAGAGAGAGAGAAGGGGGGGTGGTAAGGAAGGGAGGGAGGGAGGGAGGGAGGGAGGGAGGGAGGGAGGGAGGCAGAGAGAGATAGAGAAGGGGAGGGAGGAAGGGAGGGAGGCAGAGACAGAGACAGAGCAAGTCTGTGTGTAATATACGTATCTCGCGTAACTCTGATCGTACATATCTCGTAAACAACCATGAGAAAATAGCTTGTTTCTTGGTAAGAAATAACGTACATTTTGCGAGATAAAGAAAACTAATCACTTTAGATTTTAATTGCATGAATACTGACTTATTTCAAGTTGCTAGGCAGTACTCAATAATTTGCAGTCACTGCACATGGTGTACTGCGCTTATGGATTTCAACAAATCACTCTAATTTATTTCTTTTACTAGTTAGCAAAGGTAGCAGCGAAGGCGAGCCTGTATTGTGTCTCATTTCATTTCCGCCTCTAACTCATGGGATGATGTTTTCTTTTTCTTTTCTTTTTTAAACTCTTTGCCATCGTGTTTCAGTCGGATTCCTGGATGTGCGGGAGCTGACACCTGAGGCAGACCGCCCTGTCAACAACACAAACTTCACGGTCACGTGTCACGTGGAGGCCATGACCCTTGGTGATGACGTCATCATCGAATGGACATTGAATGGCTTCTTGTTGCGTCCTATGAGGACGTCACGATTTCAGATTGAAACTTTATCTTCGGGGCCGACGACGTATCTAAGCATCCTCAGGGCATCACCAGTCTTCTACCGAGACAGAGGTAAGGAATTACAAGCACCTGAGCAAGATTGAAGTAGAAAAGTTTTTTTCTCAAGGAGGTTTGCAAAGGTTAACAACATATTTCAAAGTTGATTTCAACTCCAGAGGAAACACCTTTATTTGCTGGCATGTCCTTCTCGTCTTCTGACGTAGAAATGTTGAATACTCTCTCTCTCTCTCTCTCTCTCTCTCTCTCTCTCTGCTCATCTCTCTCTCTTCGAGTCGCCTCTCTCTCTGTGTCCCCCCCCCCCCTCCCCCCTTTTCCCCCCCCCAAAAAAGGCCTCACCATAGTCTCGCTCATTCTCTCTCAGCTCTCCTCTATCTGTCTCTCTCTCTCGTCTCTTCTCTCTCTCTCTCTCTCTCTCTCGTCTCTCTCTCTCTCGGCTTCTCTCTCGCTCGCTCTCTCTCTCTGTCTCTCATCTCTCGCTCTCTCTCTCTGTCTCTCTCGCTGGCTCTCGTCTCGCGCTCTCTGCGCTCTGGCTCTTCGTCTCTTCTCAAATCGCTCTATCTCGTTCGTCCATCCTCTCCTCGCTCTCTAGTTCGGGCTCTCCCTTTCGCTCCTCGCTCCTCTGTTCTCTCTCTCTCTCTCCCTCTCACCTCCTCTCGCTGGCATTGTTCTCTCTCTCTAGTCTCTCTCTTTGTGTTCTCTGCCTCTCTCTTCCTCGTCATCTGTGTCTACGTCGTTCTCGCATTTTCTCTCGGAAAAAGAGAGAGGATGACTTTTTGGCATCAGTCTTTCGCTCCTCTCTCATCACACACACACGCGCATGGCCGCGCGCGCGCTTAACCAACAACCATGCCACCCATCTGCTACTCAGGAGAGGCTCAAACGTTTCGCTTCTGTTATAAAATGTTGACGATAACACCAACAATATAGAAAAAACTAAAGAAAAGCATTAGAGAGTCGAGAGAGAAAGAGAGGCAGAGAGAAAGAGAGAGAGAGAGACGCGTAGCAGAGAGAAGAGACGTCAGAATGCTGTGCCACTAAATTCATTCCATAGACAAGCAAAAAACTATCACGTTGATCTCTTCCTCCAGGCAACGTGACCTGCATAGCGAAAACGGTGACGACGGGTGTCGTTCAAACAAGAAATATGGAATTTCACGTGATGACGCAACCAAAGGTCAAACTGGAACCCGCTGGAACAAGCTACGTCAGATACGGACAAAAGCTAACGGTGACGTGTTCTGTGACGTCATACCCCAACCCGAACTACATCCAACTCCACGACGACCAGGGAAAAATACTGACCAAAGGTAGAAATCAAACGAATTGATTTCAGCAGACGGACCCCACTAGTGGACTTGTCCAAGGAGAGGGGTGTGGGAAAGACAGCCACACTAGTGGACTTGTCCAAGGAGAGGGGTGTGGGAAAGACAGCCACACTAGTGGACTTGTCCAAGGAGAGGGGTGCGGGAAAGACAGCCACACTAGTGGACTTGTCCAAGGAGAGGGGTGTGGGAAAGACAGCCACACTAGTGGACTTGTCCAAGGAGAGGGGTGCGGGAAAGACAGCCACACTAGTGGACTTGTCCAAGGAGAGGGGTGTGGGAAAGACAGCCACACTAGTGGACTCGTCCAAGGAGAGGGGTGTGGGAAAGACAGCCACACTAGTGGACTTGTCCAAGGAGAGGGGTGCGGGAAAGACAGCCACACTAGTGGACTCGTCCAAGGAGAGGGGTGTGGGAAAGACAGCCACACTAGTGGACTCGTCCAAGGAGAGGGGTGTGGGAAAGACAGCCACACTAGTGGACTTGTCCAAGGAGAGGGGTGCGGGAAAGACAGCCACACTAGTGGACTTGTCCAAGGAGAGGGGAGTGGGAAAGAGGGCCACACTAGTGGACTTGTCCAAGGACAGGGGGGTGGGAAAGAGGGCCACACTAGTGGACTTGTCCAAGGAGAGGGGTGTGGGAAAGACAGCCACACTAGTGGACTTGTCCGAGGAGAGGGGTGTGGGAAAGACAGCCACACTAGTGGACTCGTCCGAGGAGAGGGGTGTGGGAAAGACAGCGAAGCTGGCGGGACAGTCAAACTTGTTGCTTGCAACATCTGATTCAGGGCGATTATGCTCGACACAGGGCGATTATGCTCGACACAGGGTGATTATGCTCGACACAGGGCGATTATGCTCGACACAGGGCCGCATCGCCTTGCCGACTGGTGCAAATGGAATGTTTTGGACAAAATCTGGCAAATAGCGCCTTGGTTCACTATTTTTACATTTCATTTTTCCCTCACACCTCTCCCTGGAGAGTCTTCTAGTGTGGCTGTCTTTCCCTCACACCTCTCCCTGGAGAGTCTTCTAGTGTGGCCCACCTGAGGAGTTCTTTCCAGTTAGATTTGTTCATTCACTGCACACAACATGTTTTAGTATTGAAAGGGACGCAGAGCAATTCCACGCGGGGCTCTGTGACTGAGTGGTCAGCGCGCTTGACCGGCTGTCGTTTGCGACTGGTGGGTGCGGTGTTTGAAACTTCATGTATCCCAGAGTTGAATCCTGGAGCAATTTGCTTTGCTTAAATTGCTTCACTCCAACAATGGGTAAAACGGGTGCCTTCGAGAGCTGAACTGGAAATGTGTAAAAATAGCTCAGAGGCCTTCATCTTCAGCCTGGTTGTATATGCTCCCCAGGGAGTTGAGATGGTGTAGGAGTAAAAATGAGAAAAGCCCAATGACCAGAGGTAAAACGTGTATGGTATTAGCACCGTTCTATGGGTGCAAAGTTGCAGTATATAAAGCCATATTTCCGCCTCTGTTAATGACCTGGCTATGCATTAAGGCAATTTATATTATTCCCTACTAAATGTCAAACGCCAGTCACAAACTTTGATGATTCATTAAACAGGACCCAATTACGCACACAGTGATTAAAGCACTCATGGAAACACGAACAGTTTAAATTATGTACACGCACATATACATGTAGGTAGAAATGCACGTTGTAAGTACAGACCTAAACAGTGACCAACAGCCAGAAAATCATAGTTACAGTAGACTTATCCCAATTATGTGAAAATAATTGTTTGAGATGCGTTACACTGACAGAGAATGTGATACACAAACTTTTGACACTAGTTATCTTCGTACTAACTTTAAAAAGTGGTTATTAAAGATATTATTTCATAAGTTGTGCATCCGCTATTCATTTGCACAATTGTGTTCTTCATCAATGTCACTGATTTGCTCATTCTTTTATATGAAACTTTCGAAGACAATGTGTACATTACAACATGCAATTGCAAGGTTGTGACGTCATCTTCATGTGCCTTGTTCGAGCTGTGCGAGTTCCTGCATTTGAAATGTTCTCCTCTGCTGCTGCTGCTGCAGCACGTACTCCTGCTTCTCCAGGTCTTCCTCTTCCTCTTCCTCCTCTCCTAGCTTCTCTTCCTCCTCTCTCATTCTTCATTTACATCCTTTCTTTCCTCCCTACCCCTTCCTGCTACCGCTCCTCCCTCCCTCCCTTCTCCTTTCCTTCCTTCTTCACTCTCTCCTCCCTCCGTACTCCCTCCCTCCCTCCCTCCCTCCCTCCCTCCCTCCCTCCCTCCCTCCCTCCCTCCCTCCCTCCCTCCCTCCCTCCCTCCCTCTACCTTACCATGTCCTCCTCCTCCTGCTTCGGTTTCTGCTCCTGCTGCTGCTTCTCCTTCTGCGCCTTCTGCCGACCCTGTTGCTGCTAGTCCTCCTCCTCCCCCCCCCCCCCCCCCCCCCCCCCCGCCCCCCCTCTCTACTGAATACGACAAATATGTAAAGACATAAATTTCCGTTTCCTTAGAACACATTTTAGAGACGAGCAAACAAACAAACAAGCAAACGAACAAACATATTTATGTGAAACTTGTTCTGTGTTTTCCTCTTGCAGACGAGACAAATGCAACGATGTTGACTTACGTGTTCACTGCCATTGCCGCGGAAACAGTCGTCACGTGCACAGCGAACAACACCGTCGGTCAGAGTGAGGTGGACAGTATCACCGTCATCATGTTTTCCCGTAAGCTGCAATGTGCTTTGCCTTCCCCTTCTCCTGTCCTGACC
>JAWQFJ010001873.1:22500-32500 GCA_034096865.1 Theodoxus fluviatilis | reverse complement strand
AGTGCCGCTAGGGAAGGGAAAATGATACTTGACCCTCTGTTTTTGTTTGGTTTTGGTTTTGATTTTGGTGTTTGTTTGTTTGTTTTCGAAATGAACTGTATCTCCACCAGGGCGATTTTGAGCTGCGAGGCCTAAATAGGTGATGGGAATGGAATGTAGTTTGTCGAGACTGAGATTTTCATTTCATCTGCTCCAGAAATAATTCATCTCTCCGCTACAGCAAAGAAATTTCCTAGCTTTACCATTTGAACTGAACAGACGTGTAAATCTTGTGGGGAGTTTTCCTAAAATTCTGACGTCATCTTCTCCTACACGTCGATTGTACTGAGTAGAATCTTCATCAGCCTGTAACTCGCCATCCTCTAATCCGAGTCCAAAGTGGTTGTCGTCATGGGAAAGAGCTTTCGAAGCTCCCTTAGAATCAGGCATAGCCCACTGATGAAAGTGAAGACAAAACTCAGTTTGGTGTCAGGTCACCTGGTAGTTCCAACGATTCTTCTCTTCAGTGTGTCAAAGCTTCCTCGAGTTCCTCGTCAGTCGTACTGCATGACGTCACTTGCCACGCGTCAGCCGTCACAGTTCACCCTGGTCAATGGCGGATAACACATACCACATACCTACAGCTCACCTATCCTATATCCGCACTATTGACGGTTGTGACTGCAATATAATTTAAAGGACACTGTGAAAAGTAACACCACAACCGACTACAATGGCTACGATTTCGACAACGAGGAAGAGGAGGACGACGGCCGTGATTACGACGACGACTAGAAGGGAAAGATGATGAGATTATTTCGATGACGACTTCAAAGAGGAGCAGCAGGAACGAGGCGATGACAAAATGACGATGAAAGTGCTTAAGACAAACTTTTTTTTTGTTGCCTTTATCCTGTGGATGCCCCGTTGACCGAGGAGAATATTCCACAATCAGCATGCGCACTTTGGCACGATTTCCCAGGTGTTTTCACTCCTGGGTGGGGAGAAGCAATGCGAGTTAAGCATCTTGCTCAAGGATGCAACTCTGTGAACCGCGCAGCTTCGAGTGCCATACCCACTGGCCGCTAGCGACTGTGAGCCCAGTGCGCTAACCTCTCGGCCACAGAGCTTTGAGGAAACAGCGAGGGGGAAAACGTGAGGGCTTGCTGTCAGTTTCCCACGTGTTGCTTCGAAATACCACAAATTAATTCTCTCGCAATTTCCATCGTGCATCATCCCTTCCACAGGTCCTGAAGCCAGCACAGTGACAAGTTGTCCTTCCAACAACGACAGCCGTGGTGTGCTGTGGGAGGAAGTGCCAGTCACCGCGACGGCTTCAAAACCCTGCCCCTCAGGAAGCACGGGTAGGAAATCCACCCTACAAGCTGCCTTTTCCTGTGCACAGTAGATATCCCTGCTTCTCAAAAGACAGTGGTAGAATCAGTTTTGGTCAGTCTTTGTTGACCAAAGTGCCCAGAGTGGTTTTGCAGTCAAGTAGATATATGTTGTGAAGTTCTAGAACATTTACGATGGCCACAATGACTGGATTATTTGGTCACTAAAAGAGGAACGCCTCAAAAGATAGTTTTTAACGCTCAATATTAAAGGGATGCATATATATATATATATATATAAATATATATATATATGAGATCTCTGGAAAAGGTATTTAATTTGTTGATTGTGTGAAATTGATTGCCCGCCATTTTTTCTCTTATTGGGAAATCTTGTCGCAGTCGATGGTGAAAAACGTAACAGTTGCAGGGGAGGTAACTTCTTAGTTAACTGAAACGGCAAATGACTCTCTCTCTCTCTCTCTCTCTCTCTCTCTCTCTCTCTCACACACACACACACACACACACACACACACACACACACACACACACACACACACACGTGTTCATTTTAAAACAGGACCAGGAAACTTTCTCTCCAGGTCTTATCAAATACAACATTTAATTAATACTAATAAAAAATTTCCAGTAATACCGTGTCAATGATAACATGTTTGTTAATACCACCTGACGTGGGAATTCTGTACTCTTCAAATGGGTCGCCGGCCTACACAATGAAAGTCTGAAATTTTGAACAGAAACATCCAAACTCGTCATGGTTTGTCTACACCACAGGCATGGGGATGCGTCGGTGCCTGGAGAACGGAAGCTTCGCTGTGGCAGACTACAGTCAGTGTGTCAGAATTCAGTTCAGAGATCTCGAGACGCAGGTGAGCAGTTCTTCTTTGTTTCCCGCCATCTCCTCTGCTCTGCTTTACCAACACCACTCGTGTTCCCTCTTTTCATTTCATTTTTTCAATTTACTCATAAAGTTACGTGGCAGACTTTGCATATGTATCAATGGTGACGATGGTGATGGTAGTGGTGGTGGTGGTGGTGGTGGTGTAGGTGGTGGTGGTGGTATGGGTGGTGGTGGTGGTATGGGTGGTGGTGTGGGTGGTGATGGTAGTGATGGTGGTGGTAGTGGTGGTGGTGGTGGTGTGGGTGGTGGTGGTGGTGGTGTGGGTAGTGATGGTGAGGGTGGTGGTGGTGTGGGTGGTGGTGGTGGTGGTATGGGTGGTGGTGTGGGTGGTGATGATGATGGTGGTGGTGGTGGTGGTGGTGGTGTGGGTGGTGGTGGTGATGGTGGTGGTGGTGATGGTAGTGGTAGTGGTGGTGGCAATGGTAGTGGCAGTTGTGATAGTGGGGGTTGGGGAGATGAGCTGGGGGAGGAGGAGGAGATTGATGATGATGAAGCTGACGACAACATGACATTTGTCTGCATACAGGTGCAACACCTCAAGGACGGTCTTGTGGTGACGTCAGTGTTGGATGTCTGCAGAAACATGACGTCACTTACTGACCCGACTACTCCACAAGTGACAGCAGCAGAGCTGGACACCGTCATGTCCCTAATGAGTCGACTGGCCGACCTAGGCAGAGATTTCCAACTGTCCAGGGACACGGCAACCAATACCACACATGTAGGCATTTGTCCATCATGCCTTGCCCGCTCTCTGCGTTGCTTGACCTTGTTTTCCTAATACCTCCGCCAAAGAGATTATGTAGCCAAACAACTCGAAAAGTGCACAACGGACTGTGATTAAATTTGGTGGAGGGTCGAAGTTTTACCCAGGGAACAATCTGTTAAATTTAGGAGGTTATTTGTTGTGAAGTTTGGGAATAACAACTCTAAAAAGAATGTCATATGTTATGTAGTTTGGGAATGGGAAGCAACGAGGTTTTATTTCATTGCGCGTCACGATGATGACGTCAAACCTTTGATGACGCGGCGTATGTATACCGCACTTATATCGCTGTCATAGCCAATAAAATAAAATACAATAAACTTCGTAGACGGTAGCGTCAGGCCTATCTAGCAGGCCACGGAAGAGAAATGTTGGCTTCCTTGTTGAAGGTTTACGCTCTCTAGTTTAATATCCATGTATATTCTAAGCCACCTTGAGTAGCGGTGTAACATACACGCGCTTACAGAATTTAAGCTTTTCTCAAGGTATACCTGTATCATGACATCATAGATACAAGTTTTTTCCGGATATACTATTTGCATTTTGTTTGTTAAAGACTGCTCATTGTTGTATATCATCTCCTCTCCCTCCAAAATGTGTTCCTCTTTTTAACTGCATCCTCAATAAAAGGAATCAAGATTGTATATAAGTATGAACGGAACATCATTCGAAATTCAAATGTCCATTGACATACGGATACATTTCACATTCAGTATTTTGCAACAAAAAACACCCCCACTACCAGCTCCCTTAATAAAGTTGGGTACAGTAATAATAATACGTCAAACTTTGAAAGCGTTTTCTGGTGTGGTTGAAAATTTAAGCTTCTAAGATGTGTTCCAAATAAGCAACCTTCTCATAAGCCGTTGTACAGTGGTTAATGACCAGCTAATTTCACATATCGTCCATGGTACAGCATATGATATCTGAGTATACATTATTTCATATATCTCAATTCTCTTTTTAAAGTCAATTTTCTTATTGTGTATTGTTCTGATTATTATGCAACTTTTAACATTTTCCAGGAATTCATGAAAATTGCCACCCACGTGATGAGTTCCAAGAACAAAGATGAGTGGAGTCTGCTGAGGGAAAAGGTACGACGTTCCTATTTCTACCACATATCGCGCTCTCAAAAAGTTCGATCAGTAGGCAAAAAGGGTTGAAAACTCTCTGATTAGGAAACAAACCTCAGTCTTTTCGTGTGTGGGTGCATACGCAAAATGTTTTCCAACCAGTTCCTACATTCATTCATCACCCACTTACATCTGTCCCATTTGCTCTGCCCATCCCACACTTTCATCTCTGCCCTGCACATCTGCTGAGCCGTCCAAGTTCTGGTGCTTCGTCTCCAGTCTTCTGATAATCTGCTTGTCTGTGTGTAAAAAGTCAGATATGTTCTCGTGCGTATGTGTCTGTGACGTGTGTGCGTGTGTGCGTGTGTATATACTCACACTCATACACACACACACACACGCACTCACACACACACACATACATACATACAGAGAGAGAGGGAGAGAGAGAGAGAGAGAGAGAGAGAGAGAGAGAGAGAGAGAGAGATTCTTTATTTATCAAGGATGAAATTTTAGGCATTTCTGCCTATCTTACAAATTGTCCCTTCTCATAAATAAATGAAAGCATGGATAGATAAGAAACAATACACAGTAGCTAATCTATGTACACCAGTTAGGAAGATGAAGAATATGATTAACAATGACAAAGATTTTAGTAGACGCCTTTGACAACTGTCAGCTCAGAGAGTCTTCAAGTTTAAGCAAATACGTGTCATATGTACAGGCAACAACAGTAAGATCATCTGAATAGATAATCATGTATGGATGCTTTAAAATACTTCATGGAAGTATTGTTCCTTACGTGCAATGGGAGTGTATTCCATATCATAACACCTGAATATGTAAAACTGCCTTTGAAAATTTCTACTCTAGGTTGTGGTAGAATGAAAGTGTTGCGAGATAGTGAATGGCTTGTTTGGGGACGAATGAAGAGATCAGTGAGATACTTCGGTGCTCGTGAATGAGCAATTTTGTGCATAAGGATGCATTTATTGAGGACGAGGTGTTTTTGGAAGGGTAGGAAGCCAAGATTTGTGATCTTTTCATCCGTAGACAATGTTGAGTCGGAAATAATATGCTTGGCAGCTCGTCTGTACAGTGATTTAATCTTGTTCAAGTGCACTGCCATGGATCCATTCCATACAACAGATGCAAAATTAATATGGGAATTTATGTGTGCGTGAAAAAACGTTGCGCATGCATCGGTGTTGACAAAATGCCTCAGTTTAGAGAGCAAGAAAATGTTTTTAGCAATAGTTTTGCATAAGGAATTGACATGTTGTTCCAAAGTTAGTTGTTCATCAACAATTATGCCCAGCACTCTGTGTTCTGAGACTTGCTCAATGATTTCATTTTTGACTCA
Organism: Theodoxus fluviatilis; assembly: GCA_034096865.1. Classification (NCBI taxonomy): domain Eukaryota; kingdom Metazoa; phylum Mollusca; class Gastropoda; order Cycloneritida; family Neritidae; genus Theodoxus; species Theodoxus fluviatilis. The sequence goes on along the minus strand of JAWQFJ010001873.1, from coordinate 27,060 downwards.
TATGCGAAGCAAAAGTGAGTCTATGTACTCACCCGTTTCGTCCGTCCGGGCGTCCGGGCGTCCGGGCGTCCGAAAACTTTAACGTTGGATTTTTCTCGGAGACTATTAAGTCTATCAATATAGAATGTGGCATGATGGTGTATGATGACAAGGCCTCAAAAAACATACATAGTGACTTGTCCTTGCTTCAAGGTCAAGGTCGCAGGGGCCATAAATGTTGTCTAAAAAACAGTCATTTTTCACATTTTCTCACTTTTCTCTGAAGTTTTTGAGATTGGATACCTCACCTATATATGGTATATAGGGCAAAGTAAGCCCTATCTTTTGATACCAATTTGGTTGACTTTGCTTCAAGGTCAAGGTCACAGGAGCTCTTCAAAGTTGGATTGTATACATATTTTGAAGTGACTTTGACCCTGAACTATGGAAGATAACTGTTTCAAACTTAATAATTATGTGGGGCACATGTTATACCTTCATCATGAGACACATTTGGTCACATATCATCAAGGCTAAGGTCACTTTGACCCTTATGAAATGTGACCAAAATGGGGTAGTGAACCACTAAAAGTGACAATATCTCATGGTAGAAAGTGCCAATAAGCACCATTGTGCTTCCTATGTCTTGAATTAACAGATTTGTGTTGCATGACCTTGGATGACCTTGACCTTGGGTCAAGGTCACATGTATTTTGGTAGGAAAAAAGTGTAAAGCATTTCTTAGTGTATGATGTCATTGCTAGGTTTAGTTGTTTGACCTTGACCTTGAAGGTCACCTGAAGGTCAAGGTCATATAAAGGTCAAGGTCAAGCATGTGAGTCGTATGGGCTTTGCCCTTCTTGTCTAGCATAAGGTTGATGGTTAAGGGTTGTCGTTGACGTTTTTGTCTTGTAGTTAGGATCATGCACTTGGTTTTTGATGGGTTTATAACCATTCTATTTGATGAGCACCATTTTTGTAAATCATCAAGGGTAACGTTCAGGGCGTATTGAATGGAATGTATGCTTCTGTCGCTTAGGCTGATAATGGTGTCATCTGCAAACATAGTGCATTTGATACTTTCATTTGATATACTCAATGGTAGACCATTAATATACAAGCTGAAGAGCAATAGACCTGAAATTGAACCCCTTGTGGAACCCCTGATTTACGATTTGTCTCGAGGAATACAACCCGTTGACATAGACACATTGGCTTCTATGTGTCAAGTATGATCGGAAAAAGGAGACTGATGTTGGATTTTTCAAGTACATCGATAGTTTATCAAAGAGAATTTCGTAGTCAACTAGGTCAAATGCCTTTTTCAGGTCCAAGAAAATGGTACCAGACAGTTTACGGTTGTTTATGGCTGATAGCCAGTCGTTCACAAGGAAGGATAAAGCAGTTTGGCAGGAGCTGCTGCATTGTGCAGGAGAGACGAAACCTCATCCTTGTGAGAGGACCTGTTGCGTAGCAGGGTAGAGGGAGGTGCAGTGGTGGATTTGGTTATTGGTGTATGGTCATTCGTGGCAGTGTCTGTTCGTTGCATTGCTGAGTTGTTTCCCGTGTTCATTTTTGTGTTTGAGTCAGGCAGTGGCTGGGAGGATGTTTGTCGGCATTTGCAGAGACATCCCTGTGTTTGTCTGGAGGATTTTTTTTTGTCTGCAAGACATCCCACAGTGGTTTGGAGTGATGTGATATCTTGTTGTATTCTTTCCAGGCGAGTTAGTATGTCTTGCATGGACATGACAACACCAGTGCTGTGTGTTTTGATTCTGTTTGTGAGCTGTGTTTTTGTGTCCAATAAGTCAGCATGCAGAAGTGGCAGGGCATTTGCCGAGTAAAGCACATTCACATCACTTGGGAGAGCAGACAGCACTTCACACTTGGCGTTGTCTGTGTCTGAGGTTGAGAGGGTGTTGCCAGTGTCCCCATTTGCCGAGTCGTACACAGGCAAGTCACTTTCGAGGGCAGACGGCATCTGACAACTGGCACTTTTTGTGTCAGAGGTAGTGGCGATGATGCCAGTGTCCCCATCACGGAACACCATTGGAGGCACGAAGTTCTGGGGACTATTTGGTAGAGGCTCCTCATTGAAATGATTGAAATGCAAAGAGCCTCCAGTCGGTGTTGAGTTGTGATCCCTCCTTGTATGGCTGATTTGCTTGTAGTCATGGGACTCAGGAAACTGAGCGGGCTGAGGGGGAAGTGGAGGGAGTGATAAGGCGATGGGGTCGGAAGGGAGAACCTCCTCTTCAGGCTGTGAGGGGGTGTTGGAGGTGGCAAGGTGGGTCGTAGAGGTCAGGCAGCGGTTGTCATCAGTTGCAGGAGGCGGCTTATCTCTTGTCTGAGGGAGAGGTGATGATGATGGGGGAGTGGATGCCTCACAGGATGCTTCAGACTGGACATTGGGGAGGGGAGGGGATAGGAAATTGTCTTTGGGAGGCCGTGGGGGAAAGTTCTGGTGTAGGGTTTCCCCTTCTACAGCATGGTGGGTCACAGGGAGCAGGCGACTGCGGTAATCTGTAGAATCCCGAGAATCCGAATGTGGAGATGGAGAAGGAGAACTGTAGCGATTGGCTTGTGATGCCTCAGACAACAGTCTGTTGACGTTGTCTAATGCTTCAATTGTGTCTGCATTATACAGATCTGCTGTCTCTAGCAGATGCCAGAAGTACGCCCAGAAAAATGTAATATTTGGTCCATTCACTAATACTCTGGATGCTGTGTGGTACAGGGAGATCTTGTATTTTTGGACACGTTTCACAGTTTTTCTCAGAACAGTCGTCACTGTTCTCCCTGTTTTGTCCAATGTGTGCGTCGCATTGCCAAAGAAATTTTCTGCAATACACTTGAAAGCTACAAACGCTGCTGCACTGAAAGCTATTACAATATTGTCATTTTTTTATCCAATAGACACATGCGGCCTCCTCGCAGCAGAGCGAATCTTTGCAACGGTGCTCTGCTTATTTAGTTCATACTGTATCCGCCTGGACCTTGTGAGCACACTTGGCGAGGCAGATGTGCTGTTGGTTGTGCTGGAACCAGAGGCCGTGGGTGCTGGGATCTCGGGCGCAGTGATGATTTTAGTTGTAGCGGGAGCTTGGCAGTGGGCACGCCAGATTGAAAGTGCTGGAGGCACGGCCTCTGAGGCTGAGCGTGATGCATGCTTTGAAGCCGGTGCCGGAGAAGATGGGGTTTTAATTATCCTATTCTCTTCTACATAGTAGGAATTGGGGCATGGGATAAATGTTGACTACATATGTACCAACATACATGAATGTCTTTGATGTCAATACGCCTTCGAGAGATTACATTATTTCAATTTCAAGTCGGAGAGACGAAGAAGGGTACTTATCTTTGTGGCGAGATGACAGAGAGAGAGAGAGAGAGAGAGAGAGAGAGAGAGAGAAGAGAGAAAGAGAAAGAGAGAGAGAGAAAGAAAAAGAGAGAGAGAAAGAGAGAGAGAGGGAGAGAGGGAGGGAGAGAGGGAGGGAGGGAGGGAGGGGGAGAGAGGGAGGGAGGGAGGGAGGGAGGGAGGGAGAGAGAGAGAGAGAGAGAGAGAGAGAGAGAGAGAGAGAGAGAGAACGAACGAACGAACGAACGAACGAAAAAAATTATTTGTGTAGGCCACCGGCCCATTACAAAAGTTCAAGAGAAACGTGCGGCTATGTACATGGTAGGGGTCAAGACTGGCCGCCAGTCTTGCAAGTTTTACGCGCACGAATGAGGAAACTGATCGAGACGTCGAACAGTTCGTTATTTCTGGAACGTCCGTGCGGCTCGTTCACGCGTGGCCTGCTTCCCTGCAGACCTGCTGCTCCGCGTCCTTCTCGTGCTTACCGTGTCGCCCGCGGTGTCTTCGGGTTTGTTGTGTCTGGCTGCTGGCTGGCTCTTGGACTGCGATGGAGCTGTCGTTGATGGAGGCTTTGCCGCCAGAGGATCAGGCCTCTGACTGGTGGAACTAGATCCCTCACAGGGGGCGACATCTCTGGATAGTGGCCTGGGTGAAGTAACCTCCGAGACCGGTTGAGTTGGAGAGAGAGAGAGAGAGAGAGAGAGAGAGAGAGAGAGAGAGAAATCGGTCTATACAGCACATGACTGTGTATTTGCTTGCAGAGTAACAAGACAGCACTGGGAGTGATGTCTGCTGTGGTCAGCATGTCCGAAGTTCTTGCCCAGAGTCTGAGGAATTCCAGCATCAACATTTCAGAGGGATTTCTAGGTAAGCGTTCTGTTACCTCGTAACGCGCTTTCGGTTAGAAAATTACCAAAACTGTTACCCTGTATTTTAAAAGGTACACGTAAAAGAGTGCTGTTGCTTTAAGCAAAACGAGAAAGTCTCCCTATTAATTGTCACTTTTGCCTTGAAATATTTTTAATGTCCATTATTTCACAAAGCACATTGTGGTTAAATGAAAATATTACTTCCTTTAATCTATCATCCCTTCCATTTATACTCCACTGTCTTCGCCTTGTCGCATGATTGGCGGTATAAAGTTTGCTACCTGTAGCCAGCAAGGAAATGTCTGCGACCCACTAATCTGCATTTTAGTCATATAAATTCATGTAAATGTATAG
>JAWQFJ010001873.1:15000-17500 GCA_034096865.1 Theodoxus fluviatilis | reverse complement strand
GATCGAAGAAACGACTTAATAAAAGCATTAGGGTCGAAAATCATTCATGCACAATCTTTGGTGACGTTTCACCCAGTGGCAGAGGTCAACTTCCTGTCAAGGTCGCGCAGCAGCTGGAGCATCTCAGAAGGCGCTCTAACTGCTGCACACTAGAGTGCGCCACTTGCTGTGCCTAGCAACGATGAAACTACAGAACCCGTAGCCGCATTTGATTGGCCCATACTAAACAGTACTAATTGGAAGTCACTCCACGGACTTGCACAGTAAACATGCTTCGAACCATAGAGTTTACATACCATGGAAGTGGCAAATATGCCGATTCCTTTCAAATTTCGAAGAAATGAATGTTTTCGTGCTCTCATCACCGTGGCAGAGTGCATTGTATGTCTTGGTTTGATATCTGTAGTAAACGTCGGCATTTATGCCCATGCGTGTAACGACGTAGCAGACGACACACATTTTGGGATTTCCTTGACCTTTCTTTATGACCGGTGATAGTTATCTCCCTTTTTTATTAATGGATTTTCGACCCTAATGCTTTTATGAAGTTGTCTATTCGATTACGAGGGATATAATTGAATGTGAAATCATTTTGGGGATTCATGTATCCAAGGAGGGCCTCCAAAACCCTCTACTTTTAATGGTAACGTGCTTTTTAAAGAATTAAAGAAAGCGACCAATCGAAACTCCTGAGCCTGCTACATCGTAGCAGAGATGAAGCAGAGTGCAACGGAACGCAGGGATTGTTGGTGCTTGTGCGACATCGCCAGTCGTACACTCATGACAAAAGTCGTATAAAACAGAGCACATACGGGGATTCTACGATATAACATGAAAAAAGCAGCTTGTTGGAAAATGCCGGTTTATGCGTTATGGGTGGGTGACTTGCACAATTCTGTCAAATTTTCAGCATACATTTACTTTCGGTGCTTATGTCATGTGATGAATAGACGTGTTACTTACTTCGTCTCACTCGGCGTTAAAGACTAGTATTTGAAAAAAGCTTTACGATGCAACACTTCCCCACAGCACTTTTGATGCTGTCCGTGCCATCAATGTTCTTTCCTGAGTATGATATGCGCGCATTCTTACCCTAATGTATTTTTGCGATGGAACTGCACTTGTTCGAATTCACACTCTTGATCAGTGTTGTCTCCAACTTTTTAAAATATAAACCCCATCACGATAATTCTGTTGAACAAGATGTGAGCGTTTTGAAACAACCACATGGATACCATGACAGTCGCATGAAAGCACGTGTTTGTGTGAGTTTACGTGTGCGTTTGCGTGCGCGCGTATGTGTACGTACGCGTGTTCGTGCGTGCATGCGTGTTCGCGCTCGTGTAAGTCTGTGCTTTTGGGTTCATGCATCACATGGAATCAGACCTGAATAGTGAATTTTATAATCATGCGTTTTCATGTTAAGTAATCAGCACATTTGCATGCAATATGCAATCGATGTAGCTTATCAAAAACAAAATAGAGAGACGATCACATTTCTAATGTTTTATGGAATACGTGTTGTTGCGTAATGGCAGTTTTGGGGGATGGGGGAGTGGGGAAGTGTGGGGTGGGGGAGTGGGGGAGTGGAACGTTACATTAAACATTTTAGCACAAAACCACTACAAGCGCATAACGAGATCAACCACAGAAAATTATGGAGTTTTCCGCTATTTTACACCTTAAAGTAATACATTTCCCCCTTTTTTCAGACTTCCTTCATTGACCCTGTGTGTGGATTCTGGAACACCACGACACTGTAAGTGTACCAATAATCCCGTCCGTCACGTGTCACGTGTCACGTGTCACGTGTAGATTACTCTGGCTGCTCTGCCCACGGCATCTATGAGACGCCTCATTACAAACAGCGCTTAGTGAAAGATAGTCATCCAAATGTAGGAACAATCTTTCTTCCTTCGGTTGGCAGAAAAAGAAAGTTCTGTCAAAATATTTTATTGTGTCCCACTGTTTTATCAAAGCGATTTTGGAAAAACCCTGAACAAAAGGTTTGTAAAGATCGGTTTTGAAGTATCTTTCACATTGCGTGATCCCGTCAACGCACGAGTGGCCAACTTGCAAATTTCTGCTGTACCCTGCAATCTGATGTGCTCTGATCGTCATAGGCTCCGTGTCTCCATGAAGCTTCTTGTTTTGGGGTCTTTTTTTAAATGAACCGACTGCCCTCGAATCATAAGTGGTAGCAGTAATGTCTACAACGACACACATTGTTGGAATTGTCAAACATTATAACACCGCTCAAGGCAACAAAAACTCATACAAACGTTATCACAGACTTTGGATGTGCAGCAGTGTCTTACATACCGAATGCTGCATGAACCATTAAGACGTGGCTTTAACAGAACGACTCTCAGAGACATTATACAGTGCGAGATAGAAAAAATACTGTGGGGGATGAATCCGGCTCTGCAACATATATCGACGATCGTCGGGAACAACAAAGACAGAAGCAAATGCCAGCACACTTTCAGAGTGTGCAGAA
>JAWQFJ010001873.1:0-12500 GCA_034096865.1 Theodoxus fluviatilis | reverse complement strand
TCCTGCTCCTGCTGCTGTGCCTGCTACTGCTCCTCTTCCTCCTAACTCTCCTTCCCCCACTCCCTCCCCCTTCCAGCTTCTTCCGCTCTTTCTACTTATTCCTCTTCCCAGCCACATGTGCTCGTGGCAACTCCAGTTCTCATTCAGTATTCTCTTGCTCCTTCTCGATTTCGTCTCCGTAATTCTGTCTTCTTACGCTGAAATGGTCGAAGTCGGAAACATTCGCGGACACTGTACCCCAGTTTCAAATCTCGGCACTTCTCGCGAGAACGGACATTTATCAACGTCGTTTAGCTTAAGATTACACCCGAATCACGTGGATCGTTAAGGTGCATGGAGTACAGTACCGCCGAGCAAGACGTTTGTCACAAAACGTAGATACATTAACGCGGCCGGATCTTAGCATAACTCCCCTGGCGTGCGAGTCACGTGACTGTAAGGCCGAGATTTCAAAACTGGGGTACAGTGTCCGCGAATGTTTCCGACTTCGACTCATTCAGCTCTACTTACCATCTTCTTCGGCTCTTTTTGTTCCACTTCCTTACTTTGCACCAGATCGTTCATGTCTTCAACTGTCAACTGTGTTACAGGTACGTGCGGTCCGACCGAGCATCAGTGCTCGTCAACCTCTGTGTGGCCTTGACCTTGGCTTACGTCACATTCCTCGCCGGCGTCGCCCGGACAGACAACCGAGTGAGTGACGTCATATTATCAGTGATCATTCCGCTAAGCGTTTCAGACGCGGAGACATGACTATGAGCTAATGTGATGTAAAAGGTAGCGATAAACTCTAAATCAAGGCTTTTTGTCTCACTGTAACCCCAACAAAGTTTCATTCCTAGAGTAAAACTCATGCATTTGGTTTTTGATGACAGTGTCTTTGTAATTGCTGCCCTCGTCATCATTGTCATTCCTCCTCCTCCCTCCCTCCCTCCCTCCCTACTCCCTCCCTTCTTCTCTCCCTCCCTTCCTCCCTCCCTCCCTACCCCCTCCCTCCATCTCTCCCTCCCTTCCTCCCTCCCTCCCTACCCCCTCCCTCCCTTCCTCCCTCCCTCTCTCCCTCCCTCCCTCCCGCCCTCCCTCCCTCCCTCCCTAACCCCTCCCTCCCTAACCCCCCCTACCTGCCCCCTCCCTCCCTCCCTCCCTCCTCCCCCTCCCTCCCTAACCCCTCCCTCCCTCCCTCTTCCTCTTCCTCTTCCTCTTTCACCACCACCACCACTATCACCACCACCATCACCATCATCGTCGTCATGTTTGTCACCACCATGGCCTCCATGCTTTCAGGCTGCCTGCACAGCTGTGGCCGTGCTGCTGCACTACTTTTTCCTGGCTGCCTTCTTCCTCATGCTGGCTGAGGGGCTGGAAGTTCTCGTTACCATGGTAACCGTCTTCTCCACCAAAGCCAAGCGCGGCAAGCTCCTGGCAGTAGGATGGGGTACGTACTCCTCCTCCGTAGTTCTGCAGATGTGTAGCTTGGTAGCTTGGTAGCTTGGTAGCTCGGTAGCTTGGTAGCTTGGTAGCTTGGTAGCTTGGTAGCTCGGTAGCTTGGTAGCTTGGTAGCTTGGTAGCTTGGTAGCTTGGTAGCTTGGTAGCTTGGTAGCTTGGTAGCTCGGTAGCTCGGTAGCTCGGTAGCTCGGTAGCTCGGTAGCTTGGTAGCTTGGTAGCTTGGTAGCTTGGTAGCTCGGTAGCTCGGTAGCTCGGTAGCTCGGTAGCTCGGTAGCTTGGTAGCTTGGTAGCTTGGTAGCTTGGTAGCTCGGTAGCTCGGTAGCTCGGTAGCTCGGTAGCTCGGTAGCTCGGTAGCTTGGTAGCTTGGTAGCTCGGTAGCTCGGTAGCTCGGTAGCTCGGTAGCTTGGTAGCTTGGTAGCTTGGTAGCTTGGTAGCTCGGTAGCTGGATTGTTCTGTAGTTTCCCTCCCAGGTAGTTCCTCAACTTGGAAGTTCTTCCCTTGACGGTATATGAAGCCTGGTATCCTGACTGAGAAGTGGAGAGGCTGAGAAAATCTGTTTCAAAGAGGAAGTGGGTTGATGGAAATCTGCGCGGTGGTATTGTTGCTCATGTGTTAATTTTGGCATTTCCGGATTGGTGCGTTTATTTTCAGTGCAGCCCAACCTATTGTTGTTATCGCTATTGTTTTTGCTTCTGCTGTAGTGCAACAAGGCTTTTATGAGCAAAGAGTGTAAAGAAACGAATGCATTTCTATAGAGATAGTTATGTTCAACTTACAGTTGCAGGATGACCGATGAACTTTATAGAATGACTTCACCTGGAAACCATTGAATTCGCTCTTTTATTCTTCTTCTTTCTTAGTTGTCTCGTCTTCCTTTTTTCTTGATTATTTCATTGCTGTCAACCATATGAGTAGCAACGTATTTTAACTACAAGAGATGCACTATATGCACTATGTAAGCTCACTTTTTCGATTTTCAGGAGTGCCACTGCTGATTGTCGCTATTTCAATGGCCGCAACGCAACTAAAGGGATATGGAGACGAAAAATCGTAAGATAACTTTTATTTCTCTTTCGATTTCTTTCTTTTTCACCTCCAGATGAAAGCCGTCGCCACTGCTGTCTCTTCCTGTATATCACACATGACGTCACTCAACTGACCAGGTTTTTTCTTTTCTTTTTCTTACCGGGAGTAACCGCCCGGCCTCAGGGGAGTAAGGGTTAAATTTTCGCCAGAAACGCTTCAGTTAAAATAAATTTGTTCATCTAATACTTGTCTTTTTTATGGCGACTTTTCACAAATCAACAGGCAGAAATTGATACTCAGATCCCGTAACCAAGCGTTAAAGCTTTGACCATACTGTTTCTACCTCCGGTAACGTTAGGTTCGCATCTCACGAACAAAGATCCCACCCCACCACTCCACCACCCCACCACTCCACCACCCCACCACTCCACCACCCCACCACTCCACCACCCCACCACTCCACCACCCCACCACTCCACCACCCCACCACTCCACCACCCCACCACTCCACCACCCCACCACTCCACCACCCCACCACTCCACCACCCCACCACTCCACCACCCAACCCCCTCCTTTAGATGTGATTTTGGTCTGTCTTCTTGCAGATGTTGGCTGTCTTTGGGGAATGGACTGTTCTGGGCATTTGTGGTGCCCGCCCTTTTTGTCATTGCGGTGAGTCCCTTTCATTCACACCAAACTACATTTGACAATCCCACCACACCTACTACAACAGTGCATGTCGGAAGCATGCAAAGGGTGTAGCAAGACACTGCAACAACATTTTTCAGGCAAGGTAGTTTATTTCCTTGGATCTGTGCTCACGTAGCTGCCTCTTCCAAAGACACGGTGCTTTCATGTGGATATGTGGCATACGTGTGGTTGCCTGTCACAGCATCACCCCGTCACGAGCAAATAATAATGTTAACATGTTTGAGCTGACGTGTTTCTCTCAGAAAGCTTCTTGGATCTACCTGTATCATTACACTTCACGGAAACGTTATTGCATAAACTGAACTTCTACAAAGAGTTTGATTTATTTGCGACAGGGAACACCTGCTAACTTCATGTGACATTGCTCTCATTTGGTCTTGACATTCATGACTGTGAATTTTTGCAGGCCAACTCGTGCATCATCATCAAAATCATACACACCATGCTGCACACTCGATCCATGGTGTCCAAGCCTCTCCAGATAAAAGCCAGGTAAGCTGTGCGAGTGTTCCGTCAGCCATTCTACGACCCGTTTCCTGCCACAGCTGGGATGTGGGTCTTCGTGCTTCAGAAGGTCATCAAGCAAACTAGGACACACAGCAGAGGCTGCAACTATTTGTGTGTGGGTTTGGCGCCAGAGCCAATGCCCAAAAGAGTAATAAATCTTGCCTCACACTGATACACTGATACCCCCCGGTGGCACACGCCACAAATGTGAAGTGTTGAACGTTCAGAACGAGGTCTTTGTCACAGCAACTAATAGTGCCCCGACGCAAACAAACGGACAAATGGCAGCATTTCTTTCCTTTGGCAACGCATCGGTGACCGCAGCAAAATGACAAGCCACATAATCTACATCAGTCAAATTAAAATATATCTCTGAATATCAGACGTGTGTGTGCTAAGTGTGTTCACGAGATCCTTCATGTTTCCGCTGTTAAATTTTCTTCCTCCTCACCCACTCAACTTGCGGCGTTTTCAGGGCGGCGTTACGCAGCCTTTGTGTGCTGGTTCCGGTGCTGGGAGTCACGTGGATATCGGGCATCATGGCCGTCAACGAGAAGACCGTTGCCTTCCAGTACATCTTCACCGTGTGCAACTCGCTACAGGTCTGTGCATACCTCTCTACAGCTGAGATATTACCTCTCTACAGCTCAGTCGTTACCTCTCTACAGCTCAGTCTTTACCTCTCTACAGCTGTTATTACCTCTCTACAGCTCAGTCTTTACCTTTCTACAGCTCATTCTTTACCTCTCTACAGCTCAGTCGTTACCTCTCTACAGCGTAGTCTTTACCTTTCTACAGCTCAGTCGTTACCTTTCTACAGCTCAGTCTTTACCTTTCTACAGCGTAGTCTTTACCTTTCTACAGCTCAGTCTTTACCTTTCTACAGCGTAGTCTTTACCTCTCTACAGCGTAGTCTTTACCTCTCTACAGCGTAGTCTTTACCTCTCTACAGCTCAGTCGTTACCTTTCTACAACTCAGTCGTTACCTTTCTACAGCTCAGTCGTTACCTCTCTACAGCTCAGTCGTTACCTTTCTACAGCTCAGTCGTTACCTCTCTACAGCTCAGTCTTTACCTCTCTACAGCTCAGTCGTTACCTTTCTACAGCTCAGTCGTTACCTCTCTACAGCGTAGTCTTTACCTTTCTACAGCGTAGTCTTTACCTTTCTACAGCGTAGTCTTTACCTCTCTACAGCGTAGTCTTTACCTCTCTACAGCTCAGTCGTTACCTCTCTACAGCTCAGTCTTTACCTTTCTACAGCTCAGTCGTTACCTCTCTACAGCTCAGTCTTTACCTTTCTACAGCTCAGTCGTTACCTTTCTACAGCTCAGTCGTTACCTCTCTACAGCTCAGTCGTTACCTTTCTACAGCTCAGTCGTTACCTCTCTACAGCTCAGTCTTTACCTCTCTACAGCTCAGTCTTTACCTCTCTACAGCTCAGTCTTTACCTCTCTACAGCTCAGTCGTTACCTCTCTACAGCTCAGTCGTTACCTCTCTACAGCTCAGTCTTTACCTTTCTACAGCTCAGTCGTTACCTCTCTACAGCTCAGTCGTTACCTCTCTACAGCTCAGTCTTTACCTTTCTACAGCTCAGTCGTTACCTTTCTACAGCTCAGTCATTACCTCTCTACAGCTCAGTCGTTACCTCTCTACAGCGTAGTCTTTACCTTTCTACAGCGTAGTCTTTACCTTTCTACAGCGTAGTCTTTACCTCTCTACAGCGTAGTCTTTACCTCTCTACAGCTCAGTCGTTACCTCTCTACAGCTGAGTTATTACCTCTCTACAGCTCAGTCTTTACCTCTCTACAGCTCAGTCTTTACCTCTCTACAGCTCAGTCATTACCTCTCTACAGCTCAGTCGTTACCTCTCTACAGCTCAGTCATTACCTCTCTACAGCTCAGTCTTTACCTCTCTACAGCTCAGTCGTTACCTCTCTACAGCTCAGTCGTTACCTTTCTACAGCTCAGTCATTACCTCTCTACAGCGTAGTCTTTACCTTTCTACAGCGTAGTCTTTACCTTTCTACAGCGTAGTCTTTACCTCTCTACAGCGTAGTCTTTACCTCTCTACAGCTCAGTCGTTACCTCTCTACAGCTGAGTTATTACCTCTCTACAGCTCAGCCGTTACCTCTCTACAGCTGAGTCTTTACCTCTCTACAGCTCAGCCGTTACCTCTCTACAGCTCAGTCGTTACCTCTCTACAGCTCAGTCTTTACCTCTCTACCGCTCAGTCTTTACCTCTCTACAGCTCAATCGTTACCTCTCTACAGCTCAGCCGTTACCTCTCTACCGCTCAGTCTTTACCTCTCTACAGCGTAGTCTTTACCTCTCTACAGCTCAGTCGTTACCTCTCTACCGCTCAGTCTTTACCTCTCTACAGCGTAGTCTTTACCTCTCTACAGCTCAGTCGTTACCTCTCTACAGCTCAGTCGTTACCTCTCTACAGCTCAGTCGTTACCTCTCTACAGCTCAGTCTTTACCTCTCTACAGAGCAGTCGTTATCTCTCTACAGCTCAGTCGTTACCTCTCTACAGCGTAGTCTTTACCTCTCTACAGCGTAGTCTTTACCTCTCTACAGCTCAGTCGTTACCTCTCTACAGCTCAGTCTTTACCTCTCTACAGCTCAGTCGTTACCTCTCTACAGCTCAGTCGTTACCTCTCTACAGCTCAGTCGTTACCTCTCTACAGCTCAGTCGTTACCTCTCTACAGCTCAGTCGTTACCTCTCTACAGCTCAGTCGTTACCTCTCTACAGCTCAGTCGTTACCTCTCTACAGCTCAGTCGTTACCTCTCTACAGCTCAGTCTTTACCTCTCTACAGCTCAGTCGTTACCTCTCTACAGCTCAGTCGTTACCTCTCTACAGCTCAGTCGTTACCTCTCTACAGCTCAGTCTTTACCTCTCTACAGCTCAGTCGTTACCTCTCTACAGCTCAGTCTTTACCTCTCTACAGCTCAGTCGTTACCTCTCTACAGCTCAGTCGTTACCTCTCTACAGCTCAGTCATTACCTCTCTACAGCTCAGTCATTACCTCTCTACAGCTCAGTCGTTACCTCTCTACAGCTCAGTCTTTACCTCTCTACAGCTCAGTCATTACCTCTCTACAGCTCAGTCGTTACCTCTCTACAGCTCAGTCGTTACCTCTCTACAGCTCAGTCGTTACCTCTCTACAGCTCAGTCGTTACCTCTCTACAGCTCAGTCGTTACCTCTCTACAGCTCAGTCGTTACCTCTCTACAGCTCAGTCGTTACCTCTCTACAGCTCAGTCGTTACCTCTCTACAGCTCAGTCGTTACCTCTCTACAGCTCAGTCGTTACCTCTCTACAGCTCAGTCGTTACCTCTCTACAGCTCAGTCGTTACCTCTCTACAGCTCAGTCGTTACCTCTCTACAGCTCAGTCTTTACCTCTCTACAGCGTAGTCTTTACCTCTCTACAGCTCAGTCGTTACCTCTCTACAGCTCAGTCGTTACCTCTCTACAGCTCAGTCATTACCTCTCTACAGCTCAGTCGTTACCTCTCTACAGCTCAGTCGTTACCTCTCTACAGCTCAGTCGTTACCTCTCTACAGCTCAGTCGTTACCTCTCTACAGCTCAGTCGTTACCTCTCTACAGCTCAGTCGTTACCTCTCTACAGCTCAGTCGTTACCTCTCTACAGCTCAGTCGTTACCTCTCTACAGCTCAGTCGTTCCCTGTACAGCTGAGTTATTATCTCTCTACAGCTCAGTCGTTACCTCTCTACAGCTCAGTCTTTACCTCTCTACAGCTCAGTCTTTACCTCTCTACAGCTCAGTCGTTACCTCTCTACAGCTCAGTCGTTACCTCTCTACAGCTCAGTCTTTACCTCTCTACAGCTCAGTCGTTACCTCTCTACAGCTCAGTCGTTACCTCTCTACAGCTCAGTCGTTACCTCTCTACAGCTCAGTCATTACCTCTCTACAGCTCAGTCGTTACCTCTCTACAGCTCAGTCGTTACCTCTCTACAGCTCAGTCGTTACCTCTCTACAGCTCAGTCGTTACCTCTCTACAGCTCAGTCGTTACCTCTCTACAGCTCAGTCGTTACCTCTCTACAGCTCAGTCGTTACCTCTCTACAGCTCAGTCATTACCTCTCTACAGCTCAGTCGTTACCTCTCTACAGCTCAGTCGTTACCTCTCTACAGCTCAGTCGTTACCCTCTACAGCTCAGTCTTACCTCTCTACAGCTCAGTCGTTACCTCTCTACAGCTCAGTCGTTACCTCTCTACAGCTCAGTCGTTACCTTTCTACAGCTCAGTCGTTACCTCTCTACAGCTCAGTCGTTACCTTTCTACA
Organism: Theodoxus fluviatilis; assembly: GCA_034096865.1. Lineage (NCBI taxonomy): Eukaryota > Metazoa > Mollusca > Gastropoda > Cycloneritida > Neritidae > Theodoxus > Theodoxus fluviatilis. The sequence continues at coordinate 4,496 of JAWQFJ010001873.1, read as the reverse complement.
GCTCAGTCGTTACCTCTCTACAGCTCAGTCGTTACCTCTCTACAGCTCAGTCGTTACCTCTCTACAGCTCAGTCGTTACCTCTCTACAGCTCAGTCGTTACCTCTCTACAGCTCAGTCGTTACCTCTCTACAGCTCAGTCTTACCTCTCTACAGCTCAGTCGTTACCTCTCTACAGCTCAGTCATTACCTCTCTACAGCTCAGTCATTACCTCTCTACAGCTCAGTCGTTACCTCTCTACAGCTCAGTCTTTACCTCTCTACAGCTCAGTCATTACCTCTCTACAGCTCAGTCGTTACCTCTCTACAGCTCAGTCGTTACCTCTCTACAGCTCAGTCGTTACCTCTCTACAGCTCAGTCGTTACCTCTCTACAGCTCAGTCGTTACCTCTCTACAGCTCAGTCGTTACCTCTCTACAGCTCAGTCGTTACCTTTCTACAGCTCAGTCGTTACCTCTCTACAGCTCAGTCGTTACCTCTCTACAGCTCAGTCGTTCCCTGTACAGCTGAGTTATTATCTCTCTATTGCTCAGTCGTTACCTCTCTACAGCTCAGTCTTTACCTCTCTACAGCGTAGTCTTTACCTCTCTACAGCTCAGTCATTACCTCTCTACAGCTCAGGCGTTACCTCTCTACAGCTCAGTCATTACCTCTCTACAGCTCAGTCGTTACCTCTCTACAGCTCAGTCGTTACCTCTCTACAGCTCAGTCGTTACCTCTCTACAGCTCAGTCGTTACCTCTCTACAGCGCAGTCGTTACCTCTCTACAGCTCAGTCGTTACCTCTCTACAGCTCAGTCGTTACCTCTCTACAGCTCAATCGTTACCTCTCTACAGCTCAGTCGTTCCCTGTACAGCTGAGTTATTATCTCTCTACAGCTCAGTCGTTACCTCTCTACAGCTCAGTCTTTACCTCTCTACAGCGTAGTCTTTACCTCTCTACAGCTCAGTCGTTACCTCTCTACAGCTCAGGCGTTACCTCTCTACAGCTCAGTCATTACCTCTCTACAGCTCAGTCGTTACCTCTCTACAGCTCAGTCGTTACCTCTCTACAGCTCAGTCGTTCCCTGTACAGCTGAGTTATTACCTCTCTACAGCTCAGTCGTTACCTCTTTACAGCTCAGTCATTACCTCTCTACAGCTCAGTCGTTACCTCTCTACAGCGCAGTCATTACCTCTCTACAGCTCAGTCGTTACCTCTCTACAGCTCAGTCGTTACCTCTCTACAGCTCAGTCTTTACCTCTCTACAGCTCAGTCGTTACCTCTCTACAGCTCAGTCGTTACCTCTCTACAGCTCAGTCGTTACCTCTCTACAGCTCAGTCTTTACCTCTCTACAGCGCAGTCTTTACCTCTCTACAGCTCAGTCTTTACCTCTCTACAGCTCAGTCTTTACCTCTCTACAGCTCAGTCGTTACCTCTCTACAGCTCAGTCGTTACCTCTCTACAGCTCAGTCGTTACCTCTCTACAGCTCAGTCTTTACCTCTCTACAGCTCAGTCGTTACCTCTCTACAGCTCAGTCGTTACCTCTCTACAGCTCAGTCTTTACCTCTCTACAGCTCAGTCTTTACCTCTCTACAGCTCAGTCGTTACCTCTCTACAGCTCAGTCGTTACCTCTCTACAGCTCAGTCGTTACCTCTCTACAGCTCAGTCTTTACCTCTCTACAGCTCAGTCGTTACCTCTCTACAGCTCAGTCGTTACCTCTCTACAGCGTAGTCGTTACCTCTCTACAGCTCAGTCGTTACCTCTCTACAGCTCAGTCGTTACCTCTCTACAGCTCAGTCGTTACCTCTCTACAGCTCAGTCTTTACCTCTCTACAGCGCAGTCTTTACCTCTCTACAGCTCAGTCGTTACCTCTCTACAGCTCAGTCTTTACCTCTCTACAGCGCAGTCTTTACCTCTCTACAGCGCAGTCGTTACCTCTCTACAGCTCAGTCGTTACCTCTCTACAGCTCAGTCGTTACCTCTCTACAGCTCAGTCGTTACCTCTCTACAGCTCAGTCGTTACCTCTCTACAGCGCAGTCGTTACCTCTCTACAGCTCAGTCGTTACCTCTCTACAGCTCAGTCTTTACCTCTCTACAGCTCAGTCGTTACCTCTCTACAGCTCAGTCGTTACCTCTCTACAGCTCAGTCTTTACCTCTCTACAGCTCAGTCGTTACCTCTCTACAGCTCAGTCGTTACCTCTCTACAGCTCAGTCGTTACCTCTCTACAGCTCAGTCTTTACCTCTCTACAGCTCAGTCGTTACCTCTCTACAGCTCAGTCTTTACCTCTCTACAGCTCAGTCGTTACCTCTCTACAGCTCAGTCGTTACCTCTCTACAGCTCAGTCATTACCTCTCTACAGCTCAGTCGTTACCTCTCTACAGCTCAGTCGTTACCTCTCTACAGCTCAGTCTTTACCTCTCTACAGCGTAGTCTTTACCTCTCTACAGCTCAGTCGTTACCTCTCTACAGCTCAGTCGTTACCTCTCTACAGCTCAGTCTTTACCTCTCTACAGCTCAGTCGTTACCTCTCTACAGCTCAGTCGTTACCTCTCTACAGCTCAGTCGTTACCTCTCTACAGCTCAGTCGTTACCTCTCTACAGCTCAGTCGTTACCTCTCTACAGCTCAGTCGTTACCTCTCTACAGCTCAGTCGTTACCTCTCTACAGCTCAGTCGTTACCTCTCTACAGCTCAGTCGTTACCTCTCTACAGCTCAGTCGTTACCTCTCTACAGCTCAGTCTTTACCTCTCTACAGCGTAGTCTTTACCTCTCTACAGCTCAGTCGTTACCTCTCTACAGCTCAGGCGTTACCTCTCTACAGCTCAGTCATTACCTCTCTACAGCTCAGTCGTTACCTCTCTACAGCGTAGTCTTTACCTCTCTACAGCTCAGTCGTTACCTCTCTACAGCTCAGTCTTTACCTCTCTACAGCTCAGTCGTTACCTCTCTACAGCTCAGTCGTTACCTCTCTACAGCTCAGTCGTTACCTCTCTACAGCTCAGTCATTACCTCTCTACAGCTCAGTCGTTACCTCTCTACAGCTCAGTCGTTACCTCTCTACAGCGCAGTCGTTACCTCTCTACAGCTCAGTCGTTACCTTTCTACAGCTCAGTCTTTACCTCTCTACAGCTCAGTCGTTACCTCTCTACAGCTCAGGCGTTACCTCTCTACAGCTCAGTCATTACCTCTCTACAGCTCAGTCGTTACCTCTCTACAGCTCAGTCGTTACCTCTCTACAGCTCAGTCGTTCCCTGTACAGCTGAGTTATTACCTCTCTACAGCTCAGTCGTTACCTCTTTACAGCTCAGTCATTACCTCTCTACAGCTCAGTCGTTACCTCTCTACAGCGCAGGCATTACCTCTCTACAGCTCAGTCATTACCTCTCTACAGCTCAGGCGTTACCTCTCTACAGCTCAGTCTTTACCTCTCTACAGCTCAGTCGTTACCTCTCTACAGCTCAGTCGTTACCTCTCTACAGCTCAGTCGTTACCTCTCTACAGCTCAGTCGTTACCTCTCTACAGCTCAGTCGTTACCTCTCTACAGCTCAATCTTTACCTCTCTACAGCTCAGTCGTTACCTCTCTACAGCTCAATCTTTACCTCTCTACAGCTCAGTCGTTACCTCTCTACAGCTCAGTCGTTACCTCTCTACAGCTCAGTCGTTCCCTGTACAGCTGAGTTATTATCTCTCTACAGCTCAGTCGTTACCTCTCTACAGCTCAGTCTTTACCTCTCTACAGCGTAGTCTTTACCTCTCTACAGCTCAGTCGTTACCTCTCTACAGCTCAGGCGTTACCTCTCTACAGCTCAGTCATTACCTCTCTACAGCTCAGTCGTTACCTCTCTACAGCTCAGTCGTTACCTCTCTACAGCTCAGTCGTTACCTCTCTACAGCTCAGTCGTTACCTCTCTACAGCGCAGTCGTTACCTCTCTACAGCTCAGTCGTTACCTTTCTACAGCTCAGTCGTTACCTCTCTACAGCTCAGTCGTTACCTCTCTACAGCTCAGTCGTTCCCTGTACAGCTGAGTTATTATCTCTCTACAGCTCAGTCGTTACCTCTCTACAGCTCAGTCTTTACCTCTCTACAGCGTAGTCTTTACCTCTCTACAGCTCAGTCGTTACCTCTCTACAGCTCAGGCGTTACCTCTCTACAGCTCAGTCATTACCTCTCTACAGCTCAGTCGTTACCTCTCTACAGCTCAGTCGTTACCTCTCTACAGCTCAGTCGTTCCCTGTACAGCTGAGTTATTACCTCTCTACAGCTCAGTCGTTACCTCTTTACAGCTCAGTCATTACCTCTCTACAGCTCAGTCGTTACCTCTCTACAGCGCAGTCATTACCTCTCTACAGCTCAGTCATTACCTCTCTACAGCTCAGGCGTTACCTCTCTACAGCTCAGTCTTTACCTCTCTACAGCTCAGTCGTTACCTCTCTACAGCTCAGTCGTTACCTCTCTACAGCTCAGTCGTTACCTCTCTACAGCTCAGGCGTTACCTCTCTACAG